>JAUPFR010000158.1:95000-100000 GCA_036925125.1 Oreortyx pictus | reverse complement strand
CACGCTGCGCGCCGAGAGGGCGGGCGGGCGGGCGAGCGCGGCCCCGGGCTGAGTGCCCCGAAGCCGCCGCCGCCGCCGCCGCCGCCGCCCCCGCTCTCGGCTCCAGCGGACGAGGCGCTTCGCCTCGCGTGCGACGGGAAGCGAGCTGGAGGGGAGGCCGCCCGTGCCTGAACACCGGACGCCGCCGCGGCTTCCCCGGGACGGGGAGCGAGGAAGCGCCGGGCCGCCGGGGGCCCTCTCCGACGCGACCCGAGTGGCCTCATCGATCGGTGCAAGGAAGGAAGGGATGGAAGAAGGCGGAAGGCACGAGCCCTTCCCGTGATGCGGCGGAAAGGCCCCGCACGCGGTGCAGGCGGGTGTGCGTGGACAACGTACCGCGAGAGGTGCTCGCCCGTGCCTGAAAACCAGCCCGCCCCGCGCTACCCCGAGCGAGCCGGGGAGCGGGATCGAGCCGGCCCGCCGGGAAGCCTCTCCGACGTGCCCGAGGAGCGCCGGTGGATCGGGTGGGCTCCTGCGTGCGGGTGAGGATGAGGTGCGAAACGACGAGGCGCCGCCGCCACGACCCAACAACGAGCCCCGGGTCCCGCGCTTCACCGAGCGCCGGGGGGACCCCGCCACCGGTAGTGGTAGTAGTAGCCGCCGTGGAGGGACTCCCCTCCCCGGACGTTCCGCACGCAACTCGAGAGCCGGCGGACCGTCCCCGCGCCCTTCTCTCTCTCTCACTCTCTCTCTCCCGCTCGCTTTCGTCAACTCCGTTCCGACGTTTCTCGCCCTGACGCCGCGGGAGCCGTCTCTCGCGCTGCGCTGCTCCTCTCCTCCCTCCCCTCGCTCTCTCTCTCGCCTTCTCCGCCTTTCTTTCCGCTCGTGACCGCCTCGAGTCCTCCGAGCGGCGGGAGGGGGAGGGAAGACGCGCGCCCCGACAGAGAACGGACCCGATCGAACGAAACGGCGCTTGAGAAAACCGCCACTGCCGCCGCCGGCCGGTCGAACGTGCTCGCGAGCGCCCGCGCGTCGCCGCCTCCGGAGCAGAGTACGCACTCTCTCCTATAGACGGACTGGGAAGGCACCGAAGGAAAAAGCTCCGCGCAACTGCGGCGCCGACTACCGGCACCTGCTAGGAAACCAGCCGGCCTTTACCTAGACGTAACTGGAGGCACGAAACGACAGCGACGCCTCGAGGACCTCCGGAGCAACAGCGCCCCCCCCCCCCCCCCCCCCCCACCCCTCGACTCAGGCCGAGAAGACAGAGACACACCGACGCCGGGTAGACCTAGCCGCAGACGGCACGCCGCCCCGGCGGCGCCCTCTAGGCGCCTCGCCGCCCCGCTCGGCTCCGTCGGAGCCGGGTAGACGCGGCCGCAGCCGCCCAGAGCGCCCCGGCGGCGCCCTCTAGGCGCCTCGCCGCCCCGCTCGGCTCCGTCGGAGCCGGGTAGACGCGGCCGCAGCCGCCCAGAGCGCCCCGGCGGCGCCCTCTAGGCGCCTCGCCGCCCCGCTCGGCTCCGTCGGAGCCGGGTAGACGCGGCCGGAGGCGGCACGCCGCCCCGGCGGCGCCCTCTAGGCGCCTCGCCGCCCCGCTCGGCTCCGTCGGAGCCGGGTAGACGCGGCCGCAGCCGCCCAGAGCGCCCCGGCGGCGCCCTCTAGGCGCCTCGCCGCCCCGCTCGGCTCCGTCGGAGCCGGGTAGACGCGGCCGCAGCCGCCCAGAGCGCCCCGGCGGCGCCCTCTAGGCGCCTCGCCGCCCCGCTCGGCTCCGTCGGAGCCGGGTAGACGCGGCCGCAGCCGCCCAGAGCGCCCCGGCGGCGCCCTCTAGGCGCCTCGCCGCCCCGCTCGGCTCCGTCGGAGCCGGGTAGACGCGGCCGGAGGCGGCACGCCGCCCCGGCGGCGCCCTCTAGGCGCCTCGCCGCCCCGCTCGGCTCCGTCGGAGCCGGGTAGACGCGGCCGCAGCCGCCCAGAGCGCCCCGGCGGCGCCCTCTAGGCGCCTCGCCGCCCCGCTCGGCTCCGTCGGAGCCGGGTAGACGCGGCCGCAGCCGCCCAGAGCGCCCCGGCGGCGCCCTCTAGGCGCCTCGCCGCCCCGCTCGGCTCCGTCGGAGCCGGGTAGACGCGGCCGCAGCCGCCCAGAGCGCCCCGGCGGCGCCCTCTAGGCGCCTCGCCGCCCCGCTCGGCTCCGTCGGAGCCGGGTAGACGCGGCCGGTGGCGGCACGCCGCCCCGGCGGCGCCCTCTAGGCGCCTCGCCGCCCCGCTCGGCTCCGTCGGAGCCGGGTAGACGCGGCCGCAGCCGCCCAGAGCGCCCCGGCGGCGCCCCCTAGGCGCCTCGCCGCCCCGCTCGGCTCCGTCGGAGCCGGGTAGACGCGGCCGCAGCCGCCCAGAGCGCCCCGGCCCCCCCATCTAGGCGCCTCGCCGCCCCGCTCGGCTCCGTCGGAGCCGGGTAGACGCGGCCGGAGACCGCGCGGCGCCCCTCCAGCCTCTTCCGTCCGCCGCGGCTCGCGGGGAGCGACCGGGTCGGCCGTAGCCGGGAAGGCGTGTCCCGCGTCCCCGGGCGTCGAGCACCGGACGCCGCCGTTCGAGGCGCGCGTCTCGAGACGGCCGTAGCCGCCCAGAGCGGGCGGGCGTTTGGAAGACGGCCGCCGCGGTCTCTCGCCGCCGCCCGCTGGGGAAGCGCGGGGGCGCCGTACCCCGGTAGAGCTTGCCGGCGATTCCCGGCCCCCGCCGTTTGGGGACCCGCGGATCGCGGCAGGTGCCGGGCGATAGCGTCCGGGGACGGCAAGCCGCACGGGCCGCGGCCTCCTCCGGACGCCGCCTTTCGGGCAGATCGGCTCCTCGGGAGCGGGGCAGACGCGGCCGGAGATCGCGCGGCGCCCCGGCGGCCACCTCCGTCCGCTGCCGCCGCCGGCGCCGGCGACGAACGACCGCGTCGGCCGCGGCCGGGCAGAGGCGGCCGGCCTTCCCCGGCGGCGGCGGCGACGCGCGCCGGACGCCGCCGCTCGAGACGCGCGAGTTCCCCGTGGCCGGGCAGAAGCGGCGTTTCTAAGCCTCCCGCGCCGCCGCGAGCTCTCGCCGCCGCCGTCCGGGAAGCGCGAGACGGCAAGCCTCCCGGCCGCGCCGCCTCCGAGCCGCCGCCGCGGAGCGCTCGGGTCCGTCGGAGACGCGCCGGCGGCGAGCTCTGCCCGCCGCCGCTCGGGACGGACGCCCGAGCGGGCCGCGGCCGGTTATCCGCGGTCGGCGATCCCGAGCCGCACCGGCGGCGAGGACGCGCGGTTCGCCCCGGGGCCGGGACGACGCGGCCGGAGACGGCGAGTGAAGGAAGAGCCGCCGGCACGGAGCTTTCGGGTGCGTGTGGGCAGGGTAGACCTGGCCGGAGAGCGCGAGACTCTTTCCCCCCCCCCCCCCCCCCCCCCCCCCCACCCCCCCCCTCCCCCTCCTCCCACAGCGCCTTCCCCCCCCCCCCCCCCCCCGCCCGCAGCGCGAGACTCGGGCGGAGCCCTCGGGGGCCGGGCGGAGCCTTCCCGGCGTTCCCGAGCCGGAAGCGGAGGCGATCGACCGCCATCTTTCTCTCTCGGCGGACGCGCGGCGCGGTCGGGCGGGAGTCGGTCCGTCGGGTCTCGGCGTCGCTCTCGCCTTCGTTTCTTTCGACTCTCGACGCGGTTCTAGGTCGAGCGTTTGAGACCTAAGCCCCTCCGCGCTGAAGCCGCCTCCCCCCCCTCCGGGAGAAGGGAGCCGGGCATACCGGCTGGACGGACGGGCCGAGGTACGCCGTACGCGCTCGAAAGGGGCCGAGCGAGCGGCGGGTGCTCGGCGTCGGCCGCGGCCGCCCCGGGCCGCCGCACGGGCTCGGGGTGGTGCGGGCGGAAAAGCACCCGGCGGGGGCGGGGGGGGGGGGGGGGGCTGGGGGGAAGCGGCGAGAGCGGGGAGCCGGGGGGTTCGTTCGACTCGTCCCGTCTCCGGGCTCCCGCCGAGCCTCTCGGAGCACACGGTCGTTCGGGGAGACGGGTCGGGGGGGGGGGCGCGGTCGGCGCCGCGTGAGGGAAAAACGGAAAAGCGAGCCACTGCGGGCGTGCGGACGTACGGCACCTTCCCGCCAAAAATAAAAACAAAAAAAAATAAAATGGAAAGGAAGGGCAGCCCGGAAGACGGGCGGCGGGCCGGGGCGGGTCCGCGGTGAGGGGGTCGGAGGGCAGGGGCGGGGGCGTCCATTCGCGCCGCCGTACGGCGGAGCCGTGAGGTCTACCAGGGCTGGAAACGGGGAGTGGGGGCGGGGGCGGGGGGGGGGGGGGGTGGGGTGCGGGGTTCGGGTGCGATCGGGAAAAGAAAAGAGAAGAGAAGAGAAGAAAGGAGAAGAGAAGATAGAAGAAGACAGCGGAAGCCCCACGTCTCGCTCGAACCGCGTCCCTCCCGGCGTGAAGAAGGAGGAACGGGCGGCTGACGAGACGACTCATCTCCCGGAGGGAAGGATGCGGGTGGAGGGGGCCTCGGGGGAAGCCGGCCGCCGGCCGGCCGGCCGGCCGGCCGAACCATCGTTTCCTCGTGCCGGGCGAGGGAAAAGAGAAAAGAAACGCGTTTCGGGGGCACGATACCTACCTACGTCTGTAAATAATACAGAAACAAACAGACACAGAAACAAGCTCCCCCCGGCCCCCCCCCCCCCCCAAAAAACACACGCTAGTTATTTATTTGATTAATTTTTAAACGAATGAAACAGCCTTACACCGCCACCCCCGAAACAACACCGCCACCACGGCCGTTCAAACCCGCCCCCCCCCCACCACCACCACCCCCCCCCCGGTCAAAAATAATAATAAAAAAAAAAAGTACAATAAGCGGACGGAAAGAACGATCAGAAAGATGAAAACGCGTTTCAATCTTAAGACGAAATCCCGAGGAAAGAACGATTTTTGCTTTTATTAATCAATCATCCTAATCGGAAAAGAAAAAAAAAAACAAAAAAAACCCAAAAAACGCATTTCACCTCCCTCCCCCCCCCAAAAATCACTGAAAGCGAAAAAGGC
>JAUPFR010000158.1:80000-82500 GCA_036925125.1 Oreortyx pictus | reverse complement strand
ACGGCACGCCGCCCCGGCGGCGCCCTCTAGGCGCCTCGCCGCCCCGCTCGGCTCCGTCGGAGCCGGGTAGACGCGGCCGCAGCCGCCCAGAGCGCCCCGGCGGCGCCCTCTAGGCGCCTCGCCGCCCCGCTCGGCTCCGTCGGAGCCGGGTAGACGCGGCCGCAGCCGCCCAGAGCGCCCCGGCGGCGCCCTCTAGGCGCCTCGCCGCCCCGCTCGGCTCCGTCGGAGCCGGGTAGACGCGGCCGGAGGCGGCACGCCGCCCCGGCGGCGCCCTCTAGGCGCCTCGCCGCCCCGCTCGGCTCCGTCGGAGCCGGGTAGACGCGGCCGCAGCCGCCCAGAGCGCCCCGGCGGCGCCCTCTAGGCGCCTCGCCGCCCCGCTCGGCTCCGTCGGAGCCGGGTAGACGCGGCCGCAGCCGCCCAGAGCGCCCCGGCGGCGCCCCCTAGGCGCCTCGCCGCCCCGCTCGGCTCCGTCGGAGCCGGGTAGACGCGGCCGCAGCCGCCCAGAGCGCCCCGGCCCCCCCATCTAGGCGCCTCGCCGCCCCGCTCGGCTCCGTCGGAGCCGGGTAGACGCGGCCGGAGACCGCGCGGCGCCCCTCCAGCCTCTTCCGTCCGCCGCGGCTCGCGGGGAGCGACCGGGTCGGCCGTAGCCGGGAAGGCGTGTCCCGCGTCCCCGGGCGTCGAGCACCGGACGCCGCCGTTCGAGGCGCGCGTCTCGAGACGGCCGTAGCCGCCCAGAGCGGGCGGGCGTTTGGAAGACGGCCGCCGCGGTCTCTCGCCGCCGCCCGCTGGGGAAGCGCGGGGGCGCCGTACCCCGGTAGAGCTTGCCGGCGATTCCCGGCCCCCGCCGTTTGGGGACCCGCGGATCGCGGCAGGTGCCGGGCGATAGCGTCCGGGGACGGCAAGCCGCACGGGCCGCGGCCTCCTCCGGACGCCGCCTTTCGGGCAGATCGGCTCCTCGGGAGCGGGGCAGACGCGGCCGGAGATCGCGCGGCGCCCCGGCGGCCACCTCCGTCCGCTGCCGCCGCCGGCGCCGGCGACGAACGACCGCGTCGGCCGCGGCCGGGCAGAGGCGGCCGGCCTTCCCCGGCGGCGGCGGCGACGCGCGCCGGACGCCGCCGCTCGAGACGCGCGAGTTCCCCGTGGCCGGGCAGAAGCGGCGTTTCTAAGCCTCCCGCGCCGCCGCGAGCTCTCGCCGCCGCCGTCCGGGAAGCGCGAGACGGCAAGCCTCCCGGCCGCGCCGCCTCCGAGCCGCCGCCGCGGAGCGCTCGGGTCCGTCGGAGACGCGCCGGCGGCGAGCTCTGCCCGCCGCCGCTCGGGACGGACGCCCGAGCGGGCCGCGGCCGGTTATCCGCGGTCGGCGATCCCGAGCCGCACCGGCGGCGAGGACGCGCGGTTCGCCCCGGGGCCGGGACGACGCGGCCGGAGACGGCGAGTGAAGGAAGAGCCGCCGGCACGGAGCTTTCGGGTGCGTGTGGGCAGGGTAGACCTGGCCGGAGAGCGCGAGACTCTTTCCCCCCCCCACCCCCCCCCCCCCCCACCCCCCCCTCCCCCTCCTCCCACAGCGCCTTCCCCCCCCCCCCCCCCCCCGCCCGCAGCGCGAGACTCGGGCGGAGCCCTCGGGGGCCGGGCGGAGCCTTCCCGGCGTTCCCGAGCCGGAAGCGGAGGCGATCGACCGCCATCTTTCTCTCTCGGCGGACGCGCGGCGCGGTCGGGCGGGAGTCGGTCCGTCGGGTCTCGGCGTCGCTCTCGCCTTCGTTTCTTTCGACTCTCGACGCGGTTCTAGGTCGAGCGTTTGAGACCTAAGCCCCTCCGCGCTGAAGCCGCCTCCCCCCCCTCCGGGAGAAGGGAGCCGGGCATACCGGCTGGACGGACGGGCCGAGGTACGCCGTACGCGCTCGAAAGGGGCCGAGCGAGCGGCGGGTGCTCGGCGTCGGCCGCGGCCGCCCCGGGCCGCCGCACGGGCTCGGGGTGGTGCGGGCGGAAAAGCACCCGGCGGGGGCGGGGGGGGGGGGGGGGGCTGGGGGGAAGCGGCGAGAGCGGGGAGCCGGGGGGTTCGTTCGACTCGTCCCGTCTCCGGGCTCCCGCCGAGCCTCTCGGAGCACACGGTCGTTCGGGGAGACGGGTCGGGGGGGGGGGCGCGGTCGGCGCCGCGTGAGGGAAAAACGGAAAAGCGAGCCACTGCGGGCGTGCGGACGTACGGCACCTTCCCGCCAAAAATAAAAACAAAAAAAAATAAAATGGAAAGGAAGGGCAGCCCGGAAGACGGGCGGCGGGCCGGGGCGGGTCCGCGGTGAGGGGGTCGGAGGGCAGGGGCGGGGGCGTCCATTCGCGCCGCCGTACGGCGGAGCCGTGAGGTCTACCAGGGCTGGAAACGGGGAGTGGGGGCGGGGGCGGGGGGGGGGGGGGGTGGGGTGCGGGGTTCGGGTGCGATCGGGAAAAGAAAAGAGAAGAGAAGAGAAGAAAGGAGAAGAGAAGATAGAAGAAGACAGCGGAAGCCCCA
>JAUPFR010000158.1:65000-67500 GCA_036925125.1 Oreortyx pictus | reverse complement strand
AGGGACTCCCCTCCCCGGACGTTCCGCACGCAACTCGAGAGCCGGCGGACCGTCCCCGCGCCCTTCTCTCTCTCTCACTCTCTCTCTCCCGCTCGCTTTCGTCAACTCCGTTCCGACGTTTCTCGCCCTGACGCCGCGGGAGCCGTCTCTCGCGCTGCGCTGCTCCTCTCCTCCCTCCCCTCGCTCTCTCTCTCGCCTTCTCCGCCTTTCTTTCCGCTCGTGACCGCCTCGAGTCCTCCGAGCGGCGGGAGGGGGAGGGAAGACGCGCGCCCCGACAGAGAACGGACCCGATCGAACGAAACGGCGCTTGAGAAAACCGCCACTGCCGCCGCCGGCCGGTCGAACGTGCTCGCGAGCGCCCGCGCGTCGCCGCCTCCGGAGCAGAGTACGCACTCTCTCCTATAGACGGACTGGGAAGGCACCGAAGGAAAAAGCTCCGCGCAACTGCGGCGCCGACTACCGGCACCTGCTAGGAAACCAGCCGGCCTTTACCTAGACGTAACTGGAGGCACGAAACGACAGCGACGCCTCGAGGACCTCCGGAGCAACAGCGCCCCCCCCCCCCCCCCCCCCCCACCCCTCGACTCAGGCCGAGAAGACAGAGACACACCGACGCCGGGTAGACCTAGCCGCAGACGGCACGCCGCCCCGGCGGCGCCCTCTAGGCGCCTCGCCGCCCCGCTCGGCTCCGTCGGAGCCGGGTAGACGCGGCCGCAGCCGCCCAGAGCGCCCCGGCGGCGCCCTCTAGGCGCCTCGCCGCCCCGCTCGGCTCCGTCGGAGCCGGGTAGACGCGGCCGCAGCCGCCCAGAGCGCCCCGGCGGCGCCCTCTAGGCGCCTCGCCGCCCCGCTCGGCTCCGTCGGAGCCGGGTAGACGCGGCCGGAGGCGGCACGCCGCCCCGGCGGCGCCCTCTAGGCGCCTCGCCGCCCCGCTCGGCTCCGTCGGAGCCGGGTAGACGCGGCCGCAGCCGCCCAGAGCGCCCCGGCGGCGCCCTCTAGGCGCCTCGCCGCCCCGCTCGGCTCCGTCGGAGCCGGGTAGACGCGGCCGCAGCCGCCCAGAGCGCCCCGGCGGCGCCCTCTAGGCGCCTCGCCGCCCCGCTCGGCTCCGTCGGAGCCGGGTAGACGCGGCCGCAGCCGCCCAGAGCGCCCCGGCGGCGCCCTCTAGGCGCCTCGCCGCCCCGCTCGGCTCCGTCGGAGCCGGGTAGACGCGGCCGGAGGCGGCACGCCGCCCCGGCGGCGCCCTCTAGGCGCCTCGCCGCCCCGCTCGGCTCCGTCGGAGCCGGGTAGACGCGGCCGCAGCCGCCCAGAGCGCCCCGGCGGCGCCCTCTAGGCGCCTCGCCGCCCCGCTCGGCTCCGTCGGAGCCGGGTAGACGCGGCCGCAGCCGCCCAGAGCGCCCCGGCGGCGCCCTCTAGGCGCCTCGCCGCCCCGCTCGGCTCCGTCGGAGCCGGGTAGACGCGGCCGCAGCCGCCCAGAGCGCCCCGGCGGCGCCCTCTAGGCGCCTCGCCGCCCCGCTCGGCTCCGTCGGAGCCGGGTAGACGCGGCCGGTGGCGGCACGCCGCCCCGGCGGCGCCCTCTAGGCGCCTCGCCGCCCCGCTCGGCTCCGTCGGAGCCGGGTAGACGCGGCCGCAGCCGCCCAGAGCGCCCCGGCGGCGCCCCCTAGGCGCCTCGCCGCCCCGCTCGGCTCCGTCGGAGCCGGGTAGACGCGGCCGCAGCCGCCCAGAGCGCCCCGGCCCCCCCATCTAGGCGCCTCGCCGCCCCGCTCGGCTCCGTCGGAGCCGGGTAGACGCGGCCGGAGACCGCGCGGCGCCCCTCCAGCCTCTTCCGTCCGCCGCGGCTCGCGGGGAGCGACCGGGTCGGCCGTAGCCGGGAAGGCGTGTCCCGCGTCCCCGGGCGTCGAGCACCGGACGCCGCCGTTCGAGGCGCGCGTCTCGAGACGGCCGTAGCCGCCCAGAGCGGGCGGGCGTTTGGAAGACGGCCGCCGCGGTCTCTCGCCGCCGCCCGCTGGGGAAGCGCGGGGGCGCCGTACCCCGGTAGAGCTTGCCGGCGATTCCCGGCCCCCGCCGTTTGGGGACCCGCGGATCGCGGCAGGTGCCGGGCGATAGCGTCCGGGGACGGCAAGCCGCACGGGCCGCGGCCTCCTCCGGACGCCGCCTTTCGGGCAGATCGGCTCCTCGGGAGCGGGGCAGACGCGGCCGGAGATCGCGCGGCGCCCCGGCGGCCACCTCCGTCCGCTGCCGCCGCCGGCGCCGGCGACGAACGACCGCGTCGGCCGCGGCCGGGCAGAGGCGGCCGGCCTTCCCCGGCGGCGGCGGCGACGCGCGCCGGACGCCGCCGCTCGAGACGCGCGAGTTCCCCGTGGCCGGGCAGAAGCGGCGTTTCTAAGCCTCCCGCGCCGCCGCGAGCTCTCGCCGCCGCCGTCCGGGAAGCGCGAGACGGCAAGCCTCCCGGCCGCGCCGCCTCCGAGCCGCCGCCGCGGAGCGCTCGGGTCCGTCGGAGACGCGC
>JAUPFR010000158.1:47500-52500 GCA_036925125.1 Oreortyx pictus | reverse complement strand
CTCTCGCTTTCCGGCCCGGGTCGACGGCGGCGGCCGCCGCGGGGGCGAACGCCTCTCGGCGGGGAGGGCGGCGCGGAAGCGCGCCCGAACACCCCGGGGGCGGCCCCGCCGGCCTTCCCCACCGCGGGAAAGGAGCGGGGACCGCTGCGCAGCTTTCGGCGGCGCGCTCCGGGCTCTCCCGCGAGAGCCGAACGGACGCGCGCGCGCGGCACGGCCCCGCCCGACCGGCCGGCCGGCCGGGGCTGACCCGCCCTCCGAGACCGGCGGCGCGGCGGACGGGGGGTAGGGTAGCGTGGGCGCGGGGAGGAAACTCCCCGACCACGTCGGACGTGCTAGAGGAGAACGCGACCTCGAGGCGGGCGCGACCCCTCGCGTCGGAGACCCTCTCCCGGGGCGGCACGCTCCGCAGCGGGCGGGGACGCGGCAGGAAAACCGACCTGGGTCGTCTCGGCCCCTTTGGTTTTTTTTTTTTTTTTTCGGGTTCGTTTCGCCTCCTCGGCTTTACCAGCCGGTTTTTCCTCGTTTGCCACCCCGCCGGCTCGCTGCTCGCGGCCGGCACCCGACGGGCCCCGAAGCGAGGCCGGCGCCGGCACCTCGCGCGACAAACGCGCTACGCCTGCGGCTCGCGGGGCCGCTCGGCCGTCACACAGCCGGCTTCGGCCGGGTTAGCCCCACGCTGCGCGCCGAGAGGGCGGGCGGGCGGGCGAGCGCGGCCCCGGGCTGAGTGCCCCGAAGCCGCCGCCGCCCCCGCTCTCGGCTCCAGCGGACGAGGCGCTTCGCCTCGCGTGCGACGGGAAGCGAGCTGGAGGGGAGGCCGCCCGTGCCTGAACACCGGACGCCGCCGCGGCTTCCCCGGGACGGGGAGCGAGGAAGCGCCGGGCCGCCGGGGGCCCTCTCCGACGCGACCCGAGTGGCCTCATCGATCGGTGCAAGGAAGGAAGGGATGGAAGAAGGCGGAAGGCACGAGCCCTTCCCGTGATGCGGCGGAAAGGCCCCGCACGCGGTGCAGGCGGGTGTGCGTGGACAACGTACCGCGAGAGGTGCTCGCCCGTGCCTGAAAACCAGCCCGCCCCGCGCTACCCCGAGCGAGCCGGGGAGCGGGATCGAGCCGGCCCGCCGGGAAGCCTCTCCGACGTGCCCGAGGAGCGCCGGTGGATCGGGTGGGCTCCTGCGTGCGGGTGAGGATGAGGTGCGAAACGACGAGGCGCCGCCGCCACGACCCAACAACGAGCCCCGGGTCCCGCGCTTCACCGAGCGCCGGGGGGACCCCGCCACCGGTAGTGGTAGTAGTAGCCGCCGTGGAGGGACTCCCCTCCCCGGACGTTCCGCACGCAACTCGAGAGCCGGCGGACCGTCCCCGCGCCCTTCTCTCTCTCTCTCTCTCTCTCTCTCTCCCGCTCCCGCTCGCTTTTGTCAACTCCGTTCCGACGTTTCTCGCCCTGACGCCGCGGGAGCCGTCTCTCGCGCTGCGCTGCTCCTCTCCTCCCTCCCCTCGCTCTCTCTCTCGCCTTCTCCGCCTTTCTTTCCGCTCGTGACCGCCTCGAGTCCTCCGAGCGGCGGGAGGGGGAGGGAAGACACGCGCCCCGACAGAGAACGGACCCGATCGAACGAAACGGCGCTTGAGAAAACCGCCACTGCCGCCGCCGGCCGGTCGAACGTGCTCGCGAGCGCCCGCGCGTCGCCGCCTCCGGAGCAGAGTACGCACTCTCTCCTATAGACGGACTGGGAAGGCACCGAAGGAAAAAGCTCCGCGCAACTGCGGCGCCGACTACCGGCACCTGCTAGGAAACCAGCCGGCCTTTACCTAGACGTAACTGGAGGCACGAAACGACAGCGACGCCTCGAGGACCTCCGGAGCAACAGCGCCCCCCCCCCCACCCCTCGACTCAGGCCGAGAAGACAGAGACACACCGACGCCGGGTAGACCTAGCCGCAGACGGCACGCCGCCCCGGCGGCGCCCTCTAGGCGCCTCGCCGCCCCGCTCGGCTCCGTCGGAGCCGGGTAGACGCGGCCGCAGCCGCCCAGAGCGCCCCGGCGGCGCCCTCTAGGCGCCTCGCCGCCCCGCTCGGCTCCGTCGGAGCCGGGTAGACGCGGCCGCAGCCGCCCAGAGCGCCCCGGCGGCGCCCTCTAGGCGCCTCGCCGCCCCGCTCGGCTCCGTCGGAGCCGGGTAGACGCGGCCGCAGCCGCCCAGAGCGCCCCGGCGGCGCCCTCTAGGCGCCTCGCCGCCCCGCTCGGCTCCGTCGGAGCCGGGTAGACGCGGCCGCAGCCGCCCAGAGCGCCCCGGCGGCGCCCTCTAGGCGCCTCGCCGCCCCGCTCGGCTCCGTCGGAGCCGGGTAGACGCGGCCGCAGCCGCCCAGAGCGCCCCGGCGGCGCCCTCTAGGCGCCTCGCCGCCCCGCTCGGCTCCGTCGGAGCCGGGTAGACGCGGCCGCAGCCGCCCAGAGCGCCCCGGCGGCGCCCTCTAGGCGCCTCGCCGCCCCGCTCGGCTCCGTCGGAGCCGGGTAGACGCGGCCGCAGCCGCCCAGAGCGCCCCGGCGGCGCCCTCTAGGCGCCTCGCCGCCCCGCTCGGCTCCGTCGGAGCCGGGTAGACGCGGCCGCAGCCGCCCAGAGCGCCCCGGCGGCGCCCTCTAGGCGCCTCGCCGCCCCGCTCGGCTCCGTCGGAGCCGGGTAGACGCGGCCGCAGCCGCCCAGAGCGCCCCGGCGGCGCCCTCTAGGCGCCTCGCCGCCCCGCTCGGCTCCGTCGGAGCCGGGTAGACGCGGCCGGAGACCGCGCGGCGCCCCTCCAGCCTCTTCCGTCCGCCGCGGCTCGCGGGGAGCGACCGGGTCGGCCGTAGCCGGGAAGGCGTGTCCCGCGTCCCCGGGCGTCGAGCACCGGACGCCGCCGTTCGAGGCGCGCGTCTCGAGACGGCCGTAGCCGCCCAGAGCGGGCGGGCGTTTGGAAGACGGCCGCCGCGGTCTCTCGCCGCCGCCCGCTGGGGAAGCGCGGGGGCGCCGTACCCCGGTAGAGCTTGCCGGCGATTCCCGGCCCCCGCCGTTTGGGGACCCGCGGATCGCGGCAGGTGCCGGGCGATAGCGTCCGGGGACGGCAAGCCGCACGGGCCGCGGCCTCCTCCGGACGCCGCCTTTCGGGCAGATCGGCTCCTCGGGAGCGGGGCAGACGCGGCCGGAGATCGCGCGGCGCCCCGGCGGCCACCTCCGTCCGCGGCCGCCGCCGGCGCCGGCGACGAACGACCGCGTCGGCCGCGGCCGGGCAGAGGCGGCCGGCCTTCCCCGGCGGCGGCGGCGACGCGCGCCGGACGCCGCCGCTCGAGACGCGCGAGTTCCCCGTGGCCGGGCAGAAGCGGCGTTTCTAAGCCTCCCGCGCCGCCGCGAGCTCTCGCCGCCGCCGTCCGGGAAGCGCGAGACGGCAAGCCTCCCGGCCGCGCCGCCTCCGAGCCGCCGCCGCGGAGCGCTCGGGTCCGTCGGAGACGCGCCGGCGGCGAGCTCTGCCCGCCGCCGCTCGGGACGGACGCCCGAGCGGGCCGCGGCCGGTTATCCGCGGTCGGCGATCCCGAGCCGCACCGGCGGCGAGGACGCGCGGTTCGCCCCGGGGCCGGGACGACGCGGCCGGAGACGGCGAGTGAAGGAAGAGCCGCCGGCACGGAGCTTTCGGGTGCGTGTGGGCAGGGTAGACCTGGCCGGAGAGCGCGAGACTCTTTCCCCCCCCCACCCCCCACCCCCCCCCCCCCCCCCCCCCTTCCCCCTCCTCCCACAGCGCCTTCCCCCCCCCCCCCCCCCCCGCCCGCAGCGCGAGACTCGGGCGGAGCCCTCGGGGGCCGGGCGGAGCCTTCCCGGCGTTCCCGAGCCGGAAGCGGAGGCGATCGACCGCCATCTTTCTCTCTCGGCGGACGCGCGGCGCGGTCGGGCGGGAGTCGGTCCGTCGGGTCTCGGCGTCGCTCTCGCCTTCGTTTCTTTCGACTCTCGACGCGGTTCTAGGTCGAGCGTTTGAGACCTAAGCCCCTCCGCGCTGAAGCCGCCTCCCCCCCCCTCCGGGAGAAGGGAGCCGGGCATACCGGCTGGACGGACGGGCCGAGGTACGCCGTACGCGCTCGAAAGGGGCCGAGCGAGCGGCGGGTGCTCGGCGTCGGCCGCGGCCGCCCCGGGCCGCCGCACGGGCTCGGGGTGGTGCGGGCGGAAAAGCACCCGGCGGGGGCGGGGGGGGGGGGGGGGGGGGGCTGGGGGGAAGCGGCGAGAGCGGGGAGCCGGGGGGTTCGTTCGACTCGTCCCGTCTCCGGGCTCCCGCCGAGCCTCTCGGAGCACACGGTCGTTCGGGGAGACGGGTCGGGGTGGGGGGGGCGCGGTCGGCGCCGCGTGAGGGAAAAACGGAAAAGCGAGCCACTGCGGGCGTGCGGACGTACGGCACCTTCCCGCCAAAAATAAAAACAAAAAAAAATAAAATGGAAAGGAAGGGCAGCCCGGAAGACGGGCGGCGGGCCGGGGCGGGTCCGCGGTGAGGGGGTCGGAGGGCAGGGGCGGGGGCGTCCATTCGCGCCGCCGTACGGCGGAGCCGTGAGGTCTACCAGGGCTGGAAACGGGGAGTGGGGGCGGGGGCGGGGGGGGGGGGGTGGGGTGCGGGGTTCGGGTGCGATCGGGAAAAGAAGAAGAGAAGAGAAGAGAAGAGAAGGAAGAAGACAGCGGAAGCCCCACGTCTCGCTCGAACCGCGTCCCTCCCGGCGTGAAGAAGGAGGAACGGGCGGCTGACGAGACGACTCATCTCCCGGAGGGAAGGATGCGGGTGGAGGGGGCCTCGGGGGAAGCCGGCCGCCGGCCGGCCGGCCGGCCGAACCATCGTTTCCTCGTGCCGGGCGAGGGAAAAGAGAAAAGAAACGCGTTTCGGGGGCACGATACCTACCTACGTCTGTAAATAATACAGAAACAAACAGACACAGAAACAAGCTCCCCCCGGCCCCCCCCCCCCCCCCCCAAAAACACACGCTAGTTATTTATTTGATTAATTTTTAA
>JAUPFR010000158.1:32500-35000 GCA_036925125.1 Oreortyx pictus | reverse complement strand
ACAGAGAACGGACCCGATCGAACGAAACGGCGCTTGAGAAAACCGCCACTGCCGCCGCCGGCCGGTCGAACGTGCTCGCGAGCGCCCGCGCGTCGCCGCCTCCGGAGCAGAGTACGCACTCTCTCCTATAGACGGACTGGGAAGGCACCGAAGGAAAAAGCTCCGCGCAACTGCGGCGCCGACTACCGGCACCTGCTAGGAAACCAGCCGGCCTTTACCTAGACGTAACTGGAGGCACGAAACGACAGCGACGCCTCGAGGACCTCCGGAGCAACAGCGCCCCCCCCCCACCCCTCGACTCAGGCCGAGAAGACAGAGACACACCGACGCCGGGTAGACCTAGCCGCAGACGGCACGCCGCCCCGGCGGCGCCCTCTAGGCGCCTCGCCGCCCCGCTCGGCTCCGTCGGAGCCGGGTAGACGCGGCCGCAGCCGCCCAGAGCGCCCCGGCGGCGCCCTCTAGGCGCCTCGCCGCCCCGCTCGGCTCCGTCGGAGCCGGGTAGACGCGGCCGCAGCCGCCCAGAGCGCCCCGGCGGCGCCCTCTAGGCGCCTCGCCGCCCCGCTCGGCTCCGTCGGAGCCGGGTAGACGCGGCCGCAGCCGCCCAGAGCGCCCCGGCGGCGCCCTCTAGGCGCCTCGCCGCCCCGCTCGGCTCCGTCGGAGCCGGGTAGACGCGGCCGCAGCCGCCCAGAGCGCCCCGGCGGCGCCCTCTAGGCGTCTCGCCGCCCCGCTCGGCTCCGTCGGAGCCGGGTAGACGCGGCCGCAGCCGCCCAGAGCGCCCCGGCGGCGCCCTCTAGGCGCCTCGCCGCCCCGCTCGGCTCCGTCGGAGCCGGGTAGACGCGGCCGCAGCCGCCCAGAGCGCCCCGGCGGCGCCCTCTAGGCGCCTCGCCGCCCCGCTCGGCTCCGTCGGAGCCGGGTAGACGCGGCCGCAGCCGCCCAGAGCGCCCCGGCGGCGCCCTCTAGGCGCCTCGCCGCCCCGCTCGGCTCCGTCGGAGCCGGGTAGACGCGGCCGCAGCCGCCCAGAGCGCCCCGGCGGCGCCCTCTAGGCGCCTCGCCGCCCCGCTCGGCTCCGTCGGAGCCGGGTAGACGCGGCCGCAGCCGCCCAGAGCGCCCCGGCGGCGCCCTCTAGGCGCCTCGCCGCCCCGCTCGGCTCCGTCGGAGCCGGGTAGACGCGGCCGCAGCCGCCCAGAGCGCCCCGGCGGCGCCCTCTAGGCGCCTCGCCGCCCCGCTCGGCTCCGTCGGAGCCGGGTAGACGCGGCCGGAGACCGCGCGGCGCCCCTCCAGCCTCTTCCGTCCGCCGCGGCTCGCGGGGAGCGACCGGGTCGGCCGTAGCCGGGAAGGCGTGTCCCGCGTCCCCGGGCGTCGAGCACCGGACGCCACCGTTCGAGGCGCGCGTCTCGAGACGGCCGTAGCCGCCCAGAGCGGGCGGGCGTTTGGAAGACGGCCGCCGCGGTCTCTCGCCGCCGCCCGCTGGGGAAGCGCGGGGGCGCCGTACCCCGGTAGAGCTTGCCGGCGATTCCCGGCCCCCGCCGTTTGGGGACCCGCGGATCGCGGCAGGTGCCGGGCGATAGCGTCCGGGGACGGCAAGCCGCACGGGCCGCGGCCTCCTCCGGACGCCGCCTTTCGGGCAGATCGGCTCCTCGGGAGCGGGGCAGACGCGGCCGGAGATCGCGCGGCGCCCCGGCGGCCACCTCCGTCCGCGGCCGCCGCCGGCGCCGGCGACGAACGACCGCGTCGGCCGCGGCCGGGCAGAGGCGGCCGGCCTTCCCCGGCGGCGGCGGCGACGCGCGCCGGACGCCGCCGCTCGAGACGCGCGAGTTCCCCGTGGCCGGGCAGAAGCGGCGTTTCTAAGCCTCCCGCGCCGCCGCGAGCTCTCGCCGCCGCCGTCCGGGAAGCGCGAGACGGCAAGCCTCCCGGCCGCGCCGCCTCCGAGCCGCCGCCGCGGAGCGCTCGGGTCCGTCGGAGACGCGCCGGCGGCGAGCTCTGCCCGCCGCCGCTCGGGACGGACGCCCGAGCGGGCCGCGGCCGGTTATCCGCGGTCGGCGATCCCGAGCCGCACCGGCGGCGAGGACGCGCGGTTCGCCCCGGGGCCGGGACGACGCGGCCGGAGACGGCGAGTGAAGGAAGAGCCGCCGGCACGGAGCTTTCGGGTGCGTGTGGGCAGGGTAGACCTGGCCGGAGAGCGCGAGACTCTTTCCCCCCCCCCCCACCCCCCCCCCCCCCACCCCCCCCCTCCCCCTCCTCCCACAGCGCCTTCCCCCCCCCCCCCCCCCCGCCCGCAGCGCGAGACTCGGGCGGAGCCCTCGGGGGCCGGGCGGAGCCTTCCCGGCGTTCCCGAGCCGGAAGCGGAGGCGATCGACCGCCATCTTTCTCTCTCGGCGGACGCGCGGCGCGGTCGGGCGGGAGTCGGTCCGTCGGGTCTCGGCGTCGCTCTCGCCTTCGTTTCTTTCGACTCTCGACGCGGTTCTAGGTCGAGCGTTTGAGACCTAAGCCCCTCCGCGCT
>JAUPFR010000158.1:15000-20000 GCA_036925125.1 Oreortyx pictus | reverse complement strand
AAACGCGCTACGCCTGCGGCTCGCGGGGCCGCTCGGCCGTCACACAGCCGGCTTCGGCCGGGTTAGCCCCACGCTGCGCGCCGAGAGGGCGGGCGGGCGGGCGAGCGCGGCCCCGGGCTGAGTGCCCCGAAGCCGCCGCCGCCGCCCCCGCTCTCGGCTCCAGCGGACGAGGCGCTTCGCCTCGCGTGCGACGGGAAGCGAGCTGGAGGGGAGGCCGCCCGTGCCTGAACACCGGACGCCGCCGCGGCTTCCCCGGGACGGGGAGCGAGGAAGCGCCGGGCCGCCGGGGGCCCTCTCCGACGCGACCCGAGTGGCCTCATCGATCGGTGCAAGGAAGGAAGGGATGGAAGAAGGCGGAAGGCACGAGCCCTTCCCGTGATGCGGCGGAAAGGCCCCGCACGCGGTGCAGGCGGGTGTGCGTGGACAACGTACCGCGAGAGGTGCTCGCCCGTGCCTGAAAACCAGCCCGCCCCGCGCTACCCCGAGCGAGCCGGGGAGCGGGATCGAGCCGGCCCGCCGGGAAGCCTCTCCGACGTGCCCGAGGAGCGCCGGTGGATCGGGTGGGCTCCTGCGTGCGGGTGAGGATGAGGTGCGAAACGACGAGGCGCCGCCGCCACGACCCAACAACGAGCCCCGGGTCCCGCGCTTCACCGAGCGCCGGGGGGACCCCGCCACCGGTAGTGGTAGTAGTAGCCGCCGTGGAGGGACTCCCCTCCCCGGACGTTCCGCACGCAACTCGAGAGCCGGCGGACCGTCCCCGCGCCCTTCTCTCTCTCTCTCTCTCTCTCTCCCGCTCGCTTTCGTCAACTCCGTTCCGACGTTTCTCGCCCTGACGCCGCGGGAGCCGTCTCTCGCGCTGCGCTGCTCCTCTCCTCCCTCCCCACGCTCTCTCTCTCGCCTTCTCCGCCTTTCTTTCCGCTCGTGACCGCCTCGAGTCCTCCGAGCGGCGGGAGGGGGAGGGAAGACGCGCGCCCCGACAGAGAACGGACCCGATCGAACGAAACGGCGCTTGAGAAAACCGCCACTGCCGCCGCCGCCGGCCGGTCGAACGTGCTCGCGAGCGCCCGCGCGTCGCCGCCTCCGGAGCAGAGTACGCACTCTCTCCTATAGACGGACTGGGAAGGCACCGAAGGAAAAAGCTCCGCGCAACTGCGGCGCCGACTACCGGCACCTGCTAGGAAACCAGCCGGCCTTTACCTAGACGTAACTGGAGGCACGAAACGACAGCGACGCCTCGAGGACCTCCGGAGCAACAGCGCCCCCCCCCCCCCCCCCCCCCACCCCGCCCCCCCCCCCACCCCTCGACTCAGGCCGAGAAGACAGAGACACACCGACGCCGGGTAGACCTAGCCGCAGACGGCACGCCGCCCCGGCGGCGCCCTCTAGGCGCCTCGCCGCCCCGCTCGGCTCCGTCGGAGCCGGGTAGACGCGGCCGCAGCCGCCCAGAGCGCCCCGGCGGCGCCCTCTAGGCGCCTCGCCGCCCCGCTCGGCTCCGTCGGAGCCGGGTAGACGCGGCCGCAGCCGCCCAGAGCGCCCCGGCCCCCCCATCTAGGCGCCTCGCCGCCCCGCTCGGCTCCGTCGGAGCCGGGTAGACGCGGCCGCAGCCGCCCAGAGCGCGCCGGCGGCGCCCTCTAGGCGCCTCGCCGCCCCGCTCGGCTCCGTCGGAGCCGGGTAGACGCGGCCGCAGCCGCCCAGAGCGCCCCGGCGGCGCCCTCTAGGCGCCTCGCCGCCCCGCTCGGCTCCGTCGGAGCCGGGTAGACGCGGCCGCAGCCGCCCAGAGCGCCCCGGCGGCGCCCTCTAGGCGCCTCGCCGCCCCGCTCGGCTCCGTCGGAGCCGGGTAGACGCGGCCGCAGCCGCCCAGAGCGCCCCGGCGGCGCCCTCTAGGCGCCTCGCCGCCCCGCTCGGCTCCGTCGGAGCCGGGTAGACGCGGCCGCAGCCGCCCAGAGCGCCCCGGCGGCGCCCTCTAGGCGCCTCGCCGCCCCGCTCGGCTCCGTCGGAGCCGGGTAGACGCGGCCGCAGCCGCCCAGAGCGCCCCGGCGGCGCCCTCTAGGCGCCTCGCCGCCCCGCTCGGCTCCGTCGGAGCCGGGTAGACGCGGCCGCAGCCGCCCAGAGCGCCCCGGCGGCGCCCTCTAGGCGCCTCGCCGCCCCGCTCGGCTCCGTCGGAGCCGGGTAGACGCGGCCGCAGCCGCCCAGAGCGCCCCGGCGGCGCCCTCTAGGCGCCTCGCCGCCCCGCTCGGCTCCGTCGGAGCCGGGTAGACGCGGCCGCAGCCGCCCAGAGCGCCCCGGCGGCGCCCTCTAGGCGCCTCGCCGCCCCGCTCGGCTCCGTCGGAGCCGGGTAGACGCGGCCGCAGCCGCCCAGAGCGCCCCGGCGGCGCCCTCTAGGCGCCTCGCCGCCCCGCTCGGCTCCGTCGGAGCCGGGTAGACGCGGCCGGAGACCGCGCGGCGCCCCTCCAGCCTCTTCCGTCCGCCGCGGCTCGCGGGGAGCGACCGGGTCGGCCGTAGCCGGGAAGGCGTGTCCCGCGTCCCCGGGCGTCGAGCACCGGACGCCGCCGTTCGAGGCGCGCGTCTCGAGACGGCCGTAGCCGCCCAGAGCGGGCGGGCGTTTGGAAGACGGCCGCCGCGGTCTCTCGCCGCCGCCCGCTGGGGAAGCGCGGGGGCGCCGTACCCCGGTAGAGCTTGCCGGCGATTCCCGGCCCCCGCCGTTTGGGGAGCCGCGGATCGCGGCAGGTGCCGGGCGATAGCGTCCGGGGACGGCAAGCCGCACGGGCCGCGGCCTCCTCCGGACGCCGCCTTTCGGGCAGATCGGCTCCTCGGGAGCGGGGCAGACGCGGCCGGAGATCGCGCGGCGCCCCGGCGGCCACCTCCGTCCGCGGCCGCCGCCGGCGCCGGCGACGAACGACCGCGTCGGCCGCGGCCGGGCAGAGGCGGCCGGCCTTCCCCGGCGGCGGCGGCGACGCGCGCCGGACGCCGCCGCTCGAGACGCGCGAGTTCCCCGTGGCCGGGCAGAAGCGGCGTTTCTAAGCCTCCCGCGCCGCCGCGAGCTCTCGCCGCCGCCGTCCGGGAAGCGCGAGACGGCAAGCCTCCCGGCCGCGCCGCCTCCGAGCCGCCGCCGCGGAGCGCTCGGGTCCGTCGGAGACGCGCCGGCGGCGAGCTCTGCCCGCCGCCGCTCGGGACGGACGCCCGAGCGGGCCGCGGCCGGTTATCCGCGGTCGGCGATCCCGAGCCGCACCGGCGGCGAGGACGCGCGGTTCGCCCCGGGGCCGGGACGACGCGGCCGGAGACGGCGAGTGAAGGAAGAGCCGCCGGCACGGAGCTTTCGGGTGCGTGTGGGCAGGGTAGACCTGGCCGGAGAGCGCGAGACTCTTTCCCCCCCCCCCCACCCCCCCCCCCCCCCCCACCCCCCCCCCTCCCCCCTCCTCCCACAGCGCCTTCCCCCCCCCCCCCCCCCCCCGCCCGCAGCGCGAGACTCGGGCGGAGCCCTCGGGGGCCGGGCGGAGCCTTCCCGGCGTTCCCGAGCCGGAAGCGGAGGCGATCGACCGCCATCTTTCTCTCTCGGCGGACGCGCGGCGCGGTCGGGCGGGAGTCGGGTCCGTCGGGTCTCGGCGTCGCTCTCAGCCTTCGTTTCTTTCGACTCTCGACGCGGTTCTAGGTCGAGCGTTTGAGACCTAAGCCCCTCCGCGCTGAAGCCGCCTCCCCCCCCTCCGGGAGAAGGGAGCCGGGCATACCGGCTGGACGGACGGGCCGAGGTACGCCGTACGCGCTCGAAAGGGGCCGAGCGAGCGGCGGGTGCTCGGCGTCGGCCGCGGCCGCCCCGGGCCGCCGCACGGGCTCGGGGTGGTGCGGGCGGAAAAGCACCCGGCGGGGGCGGGGGGGGGGGGGGGGGGGGGGGGGCTGGGGGGAAGCGGCGAGAGCGGGGAGCCGGGGGGTTCGTTCGACTCGTCCCGTCTCCGGGCTCCCGCCGAGCCTCTCGGAGCACACGGTCGTTCGGGGAGACGGGTCGGGGTGGGGGGGGGGCGCGGTCGGCGCCGCGTGAGGGAAAAACGGAAAGCGAGCCACTGCGGGCGTGCGGACGTACGGCACCTTCCCGCCAAAAATAAAAACAAAAAAAAAATAAAATGGAAAGGAAGGGCAGCCCGGAAGACGGGCGGCGGGCCGGGGCGGGTCCGCGGTGAGGGGGTCGGAGGGCAGGGGCGGGGGCGTCCATTTCGCGCCGCCGTACGGCGGAGCCGTGAGGTCTACCAGGGCTGGAAACGGGGAGTGGGGGCGGGGGCGGGGGGGGGGGGGGTGGGGTGCGGGGTTCGGGTGCGATCGGGAAAAGAAAAGAGAAGAGAAGAGAAGAAAGGAGAAGAGAAGAGAAGATAGAAGAAGACAGCGGAAGCCCCACGTCTCGCTCGAACCGCGTCCCTCCCGGCGTGAAGAAGGAGGAACGGGCGGCTGACGAGACGACTCATCTCCCGGAGGGAAGGATGCGGGTGGAGGGGGCCTCGGGGGAAGCCGGCCGCCGGCCGGCCGGCCGGCCGGCCGAACCATCGTTTCCTCGTGCCGGGCGAGGGAAAAGAGAAAAGAAACGCGTTTCGGGGGCACGATACCTACCTACGTCTGTAAATAATACAGAAACAAACAGACACAGAAACAAGCTCCCCCCGGCCCCCCCCCCCCCCCCCCAAAACACACGCTAGTTATTTATTTGATTAATTTTTAAACGAATGAAACAGCCTTACACCGCCACCCCCGAAACAACACCGCCACCACGGCCGTTCAAACCCGCCCCCCCCCCCCCCCCCCCCCACCACCACCCCCCCCCGGTCAAAAATAATAAAAAAAAAAAAAGTACAATAAGCGGACGGAAAGAACGATCAGAAAGATGAAAACGCGTTTCAATCTTAAGACGAAATCCCGAGGAAAGAACGATTTTTGCTTTTATTAATCAATCATCCTAATCGGAAAAAAAAAAAAAAAAAAACCCAAAAAACGCATTTCACCTCCCTCCCCCCCCCCAA
>JAUPFR010000158.1:0-2500 GCA_036925125.1 Oreortyx pictus | reverse complement strand
GCTAGGAAACCAGCCGGCCTTTACCTAGACGTAACTGGAGGCACGAAACGACAGCGACGCCTCGAGGACCTCCGGAGCAACAGCGCCCCCCCCCCACCCCTCGACTCAGGCCGAGAAGACAGAGACACACCGACGCCGGGTAGACCTAGCCGCAGACGGCACGCCGCCCCGGCGGCGCCCTCTAGGCGCCTCGCCGCCCCGCTCGGCTCCGTCGGAGCCGGGTAGACGCGGCCGCAGCCGCCCAGAGCGCCCCGGCGGCGCCCTCTAGGCGCCTCGCCGCCCCGCTCGGCTCCGTCGGAGCCGGGTAGACGCGGCCGCAGCCGCCCAGAGCGCCCCGGCGGCGCCCTCTAGGCGCCTCGCCGCCCCGCTCGGCTCCGTCGGAGCCGGGTAGACGCGGCCGCAGCCGCCCAGAGCGCCCCGGCGGCGCCCTCTAGGCGCCTCGCCGCCCCGCTCGGCTCCGTCGGAGCCGGGTAGACGCGGCCGCAGCCGCCCAGAGCGCCCCGGCGGCGCCCTCTAGGCGTCTCGCCGCCCCGCTCGGCTCCGTCGGAGCCGGGTAGACGCGGCCGCAGCCGCCCAGAGCGCCCCGGCGGCGCCCTCTAGGCGCCTCGCCGCCCCGCTCGGCTCCGTCGGAGCCGGGTAGACGCGGCCGCAGCCGCCCAGAGCGCCCCGGCGGCGCCCTCTAGGCGCCTCGCCGCCCCGCTCGGCTCCGTCGGAGCCGGGTAGACGCGGCCGCAGCCGCCCAGAGCGCCCCGGCGGCGCCCTCTAGGCGCCTCGCCGCCCCGCTCGGCTCCGTCGGAGCCGGGTAGACGCGGCCGCAGCCGCCCAGAGCGCCCCGGCGGCGCCCTCTAGGCGCCTCGCCGCCCCGCTCGGCTCCGTCGGAGCCGGGTAGACGCGGCCGCAGCCGCCCAGAGCGCCCCGGCGGCGCCCTCTAGGCGCCTCGCCGCCCCGCTCGGCTCCGTCGGAGCCGGGTAGACGCGGCCGCAGCCGCCCAGAGCGCCCCGGCGGCGCCCTCTAGGCGCCTCGCCGCCCCGCTCGGCTCCGTCGGAGCCGGGTAGACGCGGCCGCAGCCGCCCAGAGCGCCCCGGCCCCCCCATCTAGGCGCCTCGCCGCCCCGCTCGGCTCCGTCGGAGCCGGGTAGACGCGGCCGGAGACCGCGCGGCGCCCCTCCAGCCTCTTCCGTCCGCCGCGGCTCGCGGGGAGCGACCGGGTCGGCCGTAGCCGGGAAGGCGTGTCCCGCGTCCCCGGGCGTCGAGCACCGGACGCCGCCGTTCGAGGCGCGCGTCTCGAGACGGCCGTAGCCGCCCAGAGCGGGCGGGCGTTTGGAAGACGGCCGCCGCGGTCTCTCGCCGCCGCCCGCTGGGGAAGCGCGGGGGCGCCGTACCCCGGTAGAGCTTGCCGGCGATTCCCGGCCCCCGCCGTTTGGGGACCCGCGGATCGCGGCAGGTGCCGGGCGATAGCGTCCGGGGACGGCAAGCCGCACGGGCCGCGGCCTCCTCCGGACGCCGCCTTTCGGGCAGATCGGCTCCTCGGGAGCGGGGCAGACGCGGCCGGAGATCGCGCGGCGCCCCGGCGGCCACCTCCGTCCGCGGCCGCCGCCGGCGCCGGCGACGAACGACCGCGTCGGCCGCGGCCGGGCAGAGGCGGCCGGCCTTCCCCGGCGGCGGCGGCGACGCGCGCCGGACGCCGCCGCTCGAGACGCGCGAGTTCCCCGTGGCCGGGCAGAAGCGGCGTTTCTAAGCCTCCCGCGCCGCCGCGAGCTCTCGCCGCCGCCGTCCGGGAAGCGCGAGACGGCAAGCCTCCCGGCCGCGCCGCCTCCGAGCCGCCGCCGCGGAGCGCTCGGGTCCGTCGGAGACGCGCCGGCGGCGAGCTCTGCCCGCCGCCGCTCGGGACGGACGCCCGAGCGGGCCGCGGCCGGTTATCCGCGGTCGGCGATCCCGAGCCGCACCGGCGGCGAGGACGCGCGGTTCGCCCCGGGGCCGGGACGACGCGGCCGGAGACGGCGAGTGAAGGAAGAGCCGCCGGCACGGAGCTTTCGGGTGCGTGTGGGCAGGGTAGACCTGGCCGGAGAGCGCGAGACTCTTTCCCCCCCCCACCCCCCCCCCCCCCCCCCTTCCCCCTCCTCCCACAGCGCCTTCCCCCCCCCCCCCCCCCGCCCGCAGCGCGAGACTCGGGCGGAGCCCTCGGGGGCCGGGCGGAGCCTTCCCGGCGTTCCCGAGCCGGAAGCGGAGGCGATCGACCGCCATCTTTCTCTCTCGGCGGACGCGCGGCGCGGTCGGGCGGGAGTCGGTCCGTCGGGTCTCGGCGTCGCTCTCGCCTTCGTTTCTTTCGACTCTCGACGCGGTTCTAGGTCGAGCGTTTGAGACCTAAGCCCCTCCGCGCTGAAGCCGCCTCCCCCCCCCTCCGGGAGAAGGGAGCCGGGCATACCGGCTGGACGGACGGGCCGAGGTACGCCGTACGCGCTCGAAAGGGGCCGAGCGAGCGGCGGGTGCTCGGCGTCGGC
>JAUPFR010000157.1:0-112807 GCA_036925125.1 Oreortyx pictus | reverse complement strand
GCAACCGTGCGGGTTCGTGGAGGAACGCAAAGAGCAACCGTGCGGGTTTGTGGGGGAACGCAAAGAGCAAGGTGCGGGTTCGTGGGGGAACGCAAAGAGCAACCGTGCGGGTTTGTGGGGGAACGCAAAGAGCAAGGGTGCGGGTTCGTGGGGGAACGCAAAGAGCAAGGGTGCGGGGTCGTGGTGGAACGCAAGAGCAGCCGTGTGGTTCGTGGGGGAACGCAAAGAGGAACCGTGCGGGTTCGTGGGGGAACGCAAAGAGCAAGGGTACGGGTTCGTGGGGGAACGCAAAGAGCAAGGGGGCGGGTTCGTGGGGGAACGCAAAGAGCAAGGGTGCGGGTTCGTGGGGGAACGCAAAGAGCAAGGGTGCGGGTTCGTGGGGAACGCAAAGAGCAAGGGTGCGGGTTCGTGGGGGAACGCAAAGAGCAAGGGTGCGGGTTCGTGGGGGAACGCAAAGAGCAACCGTGCGGGTTCGTGGGGAGCGGAAAGAGAAACCGTGCGTGTTCTTGGGGGAACGCAAAGAGCAAGGGTGCGGGTTCGTGGGGGAACGCAAAGAGCAAGGGTGCGGGTTCGTGGGGGAACGCAAAGAGGAACCGTGCGGGTCGTGTGGGAACGCGAAGAGGAACCGTGCGGGTTCGTGGGGGAACGCAAGAGGAACCGTGCGAGTTCGTGGGGAACGCGAAGAGCAACCGTGCGGGTTCGTGGTTGAACGCAAAGAGCAAGGGTGCGAGTTCGTGTGGGAACGCAAAAAGCAAGGGGGCGGGTTCGTGGGGGAACGCAAAGAGGAACCGTGCGGGTTCGTGGGGGAACGCAAAGAGCAAGGGTGCGAGTTCGTGTGGGAACGCAAAGAGCAAGGGGGCGGGGTCGTGGGGGAACGCAAAGAGCAACCGTGCGGGTTCGTGGGGTACGCAAATGGCAACCGTGCGGGTTCGTGGGGGAACGCAAAGAGGAACGGTGCGGGTTCGCGGGGGAACGCGAAGAGCAAGGGTGCGGTTCGTGGGGGAACGCAAAGAGCAACCGTGCGGGTTCTTGGGGAACGCAAAGAGCAGCCGTGCGGGTTCGTGGGGAACGCAAAGAGGAACAGTGCGGGTTCATGGGAGAACGCAAAGAGCAGCCGTGTGGGTTCGTGGGGGAACGCAAAGAGCATGGGGGCGGTTCGTGGGGAACGCAAAGAGAAACCGTGCGGGTTCGTGGGGAACGCAAAGAGCAGCCGTGCGGGTTCGTGGGGGAACGCAAAGAGGAACCGTGCGGGTTCGTGGGGGGAACGCAATGAGCAACCGTGCGGGTTCGTGGGGGAACGCAAAGAGCAAGGGTGCGGGTTCGTGGGGAACGCAAAGAGCAAGGGTGCGGGTTCGTGGGGAACGCAAAGAGCAACCGTGCGGGTCCATGGAGGAACGCAAAAAGCAAGGGGGCGGGTTCGTGGGGGAACGCAAAGAGCAACCGTGCGGGTTTGTGGGGGAACGCAAAGAGCAACCGTGCGGGTTCGTGGGGGAACGCAAAGAGCAGCCGTGCGGGTTCGTGGGGGAACGCAAAGAGGAACCGTGCGGGTTCGTGGGGGAACGCAAAGAGCAAGCGTGCAGGTTCGTGGGGGAACGCAAAGAGCAAGGGTGCGGGTTCGTGGGGGAACGCAAAGAGCAACCGTGCGGGTTCGTGGGGGAGCGGAAAGAGAAACCGTGCGTGTTCTTGGGGGAACGCAAAGAGCAGCCGTGCGGGTTCGTGGGGGAACGCAAAGAGGAACCGTGCGGGTTCGTGTGGGAACGCGAAGAGGAACCGTGCGGGTTCGTGGGGGAACGCAAAGAGGAACCGTGCGAGTTCGTGGGGGAACGCGAAGAGGAACCGTGCGGGTTCGTGGGTGAACGCAAAGAGCAAGGGTGCGAGTTCGTGTGGGAACGCAAAGAGCAAGGGGGCGGGTTCGTGGGGGAACGCAAAGAGGAACCGTGCGGGTTCGTGGGGGAACGCAAAGAGCAAGGGTGCGAATTCGTGTGGGAACGCAAAGAGCAAGGGGGCGGGGTCGTGGGGGAACGCAAAGAGCTACCGTGCGGGTTCGTGGGGGAACGCAAAGTGGAACCGTGCAGGTTCGTTTGGGAACGCAAAGGGCAACCGTGCGGGTTCATGGGGGAACGCAAAGGGCAACCGTGCGGGTTCGTGGGGGAACGCAAAGAGGAACGGTGCGGGTTCGCGGGGGAACGCGAAGAGCAAGGGTGCGGGTTCGTGGGGGAACGCAAAGAGCAAGGGGGCGGGTTCTTGGGGAACGCAAAGAGCAGCCGTGCGGGTTCGTGGGGGAACGCAAAGAGGAACAGTGCGGGTTCGTGGGAGAACGCAAAGAGCAGCCGTGTGGGTTCGTGGGGGAACGCAAAGAGCAGCCGTGCGGGTTCGTGGGGGAACGCAAAGAGAAACCGTGCGGGTTCGTGGGGGAACGCAAAGAGCAGCCGTGCGGGTTCGTGGGGGAACGCAAAGAGGAACCGTGCGGGTTCGTGGGGGAACGCAAAGAGCAACCGTGCGGGTTCGTGGAGGAACGCAAAGAGCAACCGTGCGGGTTCGTGGGGGAACGCAAAGAGCAAGGGTGCGGGTTCGTGGGGGAACGCAAAGAGCAACCGTGCGGGTCCGTGGAGGAACGCAAAAAGCTAGGGGGCGGGTTCGTGGGGGAACGCAAAGAGCAACCGTGCGGGTTTGTGGGGGAACGCAAATAGCAACCGTGCGGGTTCGTGGGGGAACGCAAAGAGCAACCGTGCGGGTTCGTGGGGGAACGCAAAGAGGAACCGTGCGGGTTCGTGGGGGAACGCAAAGAGGAACCGTGCGGGTTCGTGGGGGAACGCAAAGAGCAACCGTGCGGGTTCGTGGTGGAACGCAAAGAGCAAGGGGGCGGGCTCGTGGGGGAACGCAAAGAGCAACCGTGCGGGTTTGTGGGGGAACGCAAAGAGCAACCGTGCGGGTTCGTGGGGGAACGCAAAGAGCAAGGGTACGGGTTCGTGGGGGAACGCAAAGAGCAAGGGGGCGGGTTCATGGGGGAACGCAAAGAGCAAGGGTGCGGGTTCGTGGGGGAACGCAAAGAGCAAGGGTGCGGGTTCGTGGGGGAACGCAAAGAGCAAGGGTGCGGGTTCGTGTGGGAACGCAAAGAGCAAGGGTGCGGGTTCGTGGGGGAACGCAAAGAGCAACCGTGCGGGTTCGTGGGGGAGCGGAAAGAGAAACCGTGCGTGTTCTTGGGGGAACGCAAAGAGCAAGGGTGCGGGTTCGTGGGGGAACGCAAAGAGGAACCGTGCGGGTTCGTGTGGGAACGCGAAGAGGAACCGTGCGGGTTCGTGGGGGAACGCAAAGAGGAACCGTGCGAGTTCGTAGGGGAACGCGAAGAGGAACCGTGCGGGTTCGTGGGGGAACGCAAAGAGCAAGGGTGCGAGTTCGTGTGGGAACGCAAAGAGCAAGGGGGCGGGTTCGTGGGGGAACGCAAAGAGGAACCGTGCGGGTTCGTGGGGGAACGCAAAGAGCAACCGTGCGGGTTCGTGGGGGAACGCAAAGAGCAAGGGGGCGGGTTCGTGGGGGAACGCAAAGAGCAAGGGTGCGGGTTCGTGGGGGAACGCAAAGAGCAACCGTGCCGGTTCGTGGGGGAACGCAAAGAGCAACCGTGCGGGTTCGTGGGGGAATGCAAAGAGCAAGGGTGCGGGTTGGTGGGGGAACGCAACAAAC
Source organism: Oreortyx pictus (assembly GCA_036925125.1). Classification (NCBI taxonomy): domain Eukaryota; kingdom Metazoa; phylum Chordata; class Aves; order Galliformes; family Odontophoridae; genus Oreortyx; species Oreortyx pictus. The sequence continues at coordinate 109,126 of JAUPFR010000157.1, read as the reverse complement.
AAGGGTGCGGGTTCGTGGGGGAACGCAAGGAGCAAGGGTGCAGGTTCGTGGGGGAACGCAAAGAGCAAGGGGGCGGGTTCTTGGGGAACGCAAAGAGCAGCCGTGCGGGTTCGTGGGGGAACGCAAAGAGCAACCGTGCGGGTTCGTGGGGGAACGCAAAGAGCAACCGTGCGGGTTCGTGGGGGAACGCAAAGAGCAGCCGTGCGGGTTCGTGGGGGAACGCAAAGAGCAACCGTGCGGGTTCGTGGGGGAACGCAAAGAGCAGCCGTGCGGGTTCGTGGGGGAACGCAAAGAGCAGCCGTGCGGGTTCGTGGGGGAACGCAAAGAGGAACCGTGCGGGTTCGTGGGGGAACGCAAAGAGCAACCGTGCGGGTTCGTGGGGGAACGCAAAGAGCAACCGTGCGGGTTTGTGGGGGAACGCAAAGAGCAAGGGTGCGGGTTCGTGGGGGAACGCAAAGAGCAAGGGTGCGGGTTCGTGGTGGAACGCAAAGAGCAAGGGGGCGGGTTCGTGGGGGAACGCAAAGAGCAACCGTGCGGGTTCGTGGGGGAACGCAAAGAGGAACCGTGCGGGTTCGTGGGGGAACGGAAAGAGGAACCATGCGGGTTCGTGGGGGAACGCAAAGAGCAACCGTGCGGGTTCGTGGGGGAACGCAAAGAGCAAGGGGGCGGGTTCGTGGGGGAACGCAAAGAGCAACCGTGCGGGTTTGTGGGGGAACACAAAGAGCAACCGTGCGGGTTCGTGGGGGAACGCAAAGAGCAGCCGTGCGGGTTCGTGGGGGAACGCAAAGAGGAACCGTGCGGGTTCGTGGGGGAACGCAAAGAGCAAGGGTACGGGTTCGTGGGGGAACGCAAAGAGCAAGGGGGCGGGTTCGTGGGGGAACGCAAAGAGCAAGGGTGCGGGTTCGTGGGGGAACGCAAAGAGCAAGGGTGCGGGTTCGTGGGGGAACGCAAAGAGCAACCGTGCGGGTTCGTGGGGGAGCGGAAATAGAAACCGTGCGTGTTCTTGGGGGAACGCAAAGAGCAAGGGTGCGGGTTCGTGGGGGAACGCAAAGAGGAACCGTGCGGGTTCGTGTGGGAACGCGAAGAGGAACCGTGCGGGTTCGTGGGGGAACGCAAAGAGGAACCGTGCGAGTTCGTGGGGGAACGCAAAGAGGAACCGTGCGGGTTCGTGGGTGAACGCAAAGAGCGAGGGTGCGAGTTCGTGTGGGAACGCAAAGAGCAAGGGGGCGGGTTCGTGGGGGAACGCAAAGAGGAACCGTGCGGGTTCGTGGGGAAACGCAAAGAGCAAGGGTGCGAGTTCGTGTGGGAACGCAAAGAGCAAGGGGGCGGGGTCGTGGGGGAACGCAAAGAGCAACCGTGCGGGTTCGTGGGGGTACGCAAAGTGGAACCGTGCAGGTTCGTTTGGGAACGCAAAGGGCAACCGTGCGGGTTCATGGGGGAACGCAAAGGGCAACCGTGCGGGTTCGTGGGGGAACGCAAAGAGGAACGGTGCGGGTTCGTGGGGGAACGCAAAGAGGAACGGTGCGGGTTCGTGGGGGAACGCAAAGAGCAGCCGTGCGGGTTCGTGGAGGAACGCAAAGAGGAACCGTGCGGGTTCGTGGGGGAACGCAAAGAGCAACCGTGCGGGTTCGTGGGGGAACGCAAATAGCAACCGTGCGGGTTCGTGGGGGAACGCAAAGAGCACGGGTGCGGGTTCGTGGGGGAACGCAAAGAGCAACCGTGCGGGTCCGTGGAGGAACGCAAAAAGCAAGGGGGCGGGATCGTGGGGGAACGCAAAGAGCAAGGGTGCGGGTTCGTGGGGGAACGCAAAGAGCAAGGGTGCGGGTTCGTGGGGGAACGCAAAGAGCAAGGGTGCGGGTTCGTGGGGGAACGCAAAGAGCAAGGGTGCGGGTTCGTGGGGGAGCGGAAAGAGAAACCGTGCGTGTTCTTGGGGGAACGCAAAGAGAATGGGTGCGGGTTCGTGGGGGAACGCAAAGAGGAACCGTGCGGGTTCGTGTGGGAACGCGAAGAGGAACCGTGCGGGTTCGTGGGGGAACGCAAAGAGGAACCGTGCGAGTTCGTGGGGGAACGCGAAGAGGAACCGTGCGGGTTCGTGGGTGAACGCAAAGAGCAAGGGTGCGAGTTCGTGTGGGAACGCAAAGAGCAAGGGGGCGGGTTCGTGGGGGACCGCAAAGAGGAACCGTGCGGGTTCGTGGGGGAACGCAAAGAGCAAGGGTGCGAGTTCGTGTGGGAACGCAAAGAGCAAGGGGGCGGGGTCGTGGGGGAACGCAAAGAGCAACCGTGCGGGTTCGTGGGGGTACGCAAAGTGGAACCGTGCAGGTTCGTTTGGGAACGCAAAGGGCAACCGTGCGGGTTCATGGGGGAACGCAAAGGGTAACCGTGCGGGTTCGTGGGGGAACGCAAAGAGGAACGGTGCGGGTTCGCGGGGGAACGCGAAGAGCAAGGGTGCGGGTTCGTGGGGGAATGCAAAGAGCAAGGGGGCGGGTTCTTGGGGAACGCAAAGAGCAGCCGTGCGGGTTCGTGGGGGAACGCAAAGAGGAACAGTGCGGGTTCGTGGGAGAACGCAAAGAGCAGCCGTGTGGGTTCGTGGGGGAACGCAAAGAGCAGCCGTGCGGGTTCGTGGGGGAACGCAAAGAGGAACCGTGCGGGTTCGTGGGGGAACGCAAAGAGCAACCGTGCGGGTTCGTGGGGGAACGCAAAGAGCAACCGTGCGGGTTCGTGGGGGAACGCAAAGAGCAACCGTGCGGGTTCGTGGGGGAACGCAAAGAGCAAGGGTGCGGGTTCGTGGGGGAACGCAAAAAGCAAGGGGGCAGGTTCGTGGGGGAACGCAAAGAGCAACCGTGCGGGTTTGTGGGGGAACGCAAAGAGCAAGGGTGCGGGTTCGTGGGGGAACGCAAAGAGCAACCGTGCGGGTTCGTGGTGGAACGCAAAGAGCAAGGGGGCGGGTTCGTGGGGGAACGCAAAGAGCAACCGTGCGGGTTCGTGGGGGAACGCAAAGAGGAACCGTGCGGGTTCGTGGGGGAACGCAAAGAGGAACCGTGCGGGTTCGTGGGGGAACGCAAAGAGCAACCGTGCGGGTTCGTGGGGGAACGCAAAGAGCAACCGTGCGGGTTCGTGGGGGAACGCAAAGAGCAACCGTGCAGGTTCGTGGGGGAACGCAAAGAGCAACCGTGCAGGTTCGTGGGGGAACGCAAAAAGCAAGGGGACGGGTTCGTGGGGGAACGCAAAGAGCAACCGTGCGGGTTTGTGGGGGAACGCAAAGAGCAAGGGTGCGGGTTCGTGGGGGAACGCAAAGAGCAACCGTGCGGGTTCGTGGTGGAACGCAAAGAGCAAGGGGGCGGGTTCGTGGGGGAACGCAAAGAGCAACCGTGCGGGTTCGTGGGGGAACGCAAAGAGGAACCGTGCGGGTTCGTGGGGGAACGCAAAGAGGAACCATGCGGGTTCGTGGGGGAACGCAAAGAGCAACCGTGCGGGTTCGTGGGGGAACGCAAAGAGCAAGGGGGCGGGTTCGTGGGGGAACGCAAAGAGCAACCGTGCGGGTTCGTGGGGGAACGCAAAGAGCAACCGTGCGGGTTCGTGGGGGAACGCAAAGAGCAGCCGTGCGGGTTCGTGGGGGAACGCAAAGAGCAGCCGTGCGGGTTCGTGGGGGAACGCAAAGAGCAAGGGTACGGGTTCGTGGGGGAACGCAAAGAGCAAGGGGGCGGGTTCGTGGGGGAACGCAAAGAGCAAGGGTGCGGGTTCGTGGGGGAACGCAAAGAGCAAGGGTGCGGGTTCGTGGGGGAACGCAAAGAGCAAGGGTGCGGGTTCGTGGGGGAACGCAAAGAGCAAGGGTGCGGGTTCGTGGGGGAACGCAAGGAGCAAGGGTGCGGGTTCGTGGGGGAACGCAAAGAGCAAGGGGGCGGGTTCTTGGGGAACGCAAAGAGCAGCCGTGAGGGTTCGTGGGGGAACGCAAAGAGGAACCGTGCGGGTTCGTGGGGGAACGCAAAGAGTAACCGTGCGGGTTCGTGGGGGAACGCAAAGAGCAACCGTGCGGGTTCGTGGGGGAACGCAAAGAGCAGCCGTGCGGGTTCGTGGGGGAACGCAAAGAGCAACCGTGCGGGTTCGTGGGGGAACGCAAAGAGCAGCCGTGCGGGTTCGTGGGGGAACGCAAAGAGGAACCGTGCGGGTTCGTGGGGGAACGCAAAGAGCAACCGTGCGGGTTCGTGGAGGAACGCAAAGAGCAACCGTGCGGGTTTGTGGGGGAACGCAAAGAGCAAGGGTGCGGGTTCGTGGGGGAACGCAAAGAGCAACCGTGCGGGTTTGTGGGGGAACGCAAAGAGCAAGGGTGCGGGTTCGTGGGGGAACGCAAAGAGCAAGGGTGCGGGTTCGTGGTGGAACGCAAAGAGCAGCCGTGTGGGTTCGTGGGGGAACGCAAAGAGGAACCGTGCGGGTTCGTGGGGGAACGCAAAGAGCAAGGGTACGGGTTCGTGGGGGAACGCAAAGAGCAAGGGGGCGGGTTCGTGGGGGAACGCAAAGAGCAAGGGTGCGGGTTCGTGGGGGAACGCAAAGAGCAAGGGTGCGGGTTCGTGGGGGAACGCAAAGAGCAAGGGTGCGGGTTCGTGGGGGAACGCAAAGAGCAAGGGTGCGGGTTCGTGGGGGAACGCAAAGAGCAACCGTGCGGGTTCGTGGGGGAGCGGAAAGAGAAACCGTGCGTGTTCTTGGGGGAACGCAAAGAGCAAGGGTGCGGGTTCGTGGGGGAACGCAAAGAGCAAGGGTGCGGGTTCGTGGGGGAACGCAAAGAGGAACCGTGCGGGTTCGTGTGGGAACGCGAAGAGGAACCGTGCGGGTTCGTGGGGGAACGCAAAGAGGAACCGTGCGAGTTCGTGGGGGAACGCGAAGAGGAACCGTGCGGGTTCGTGGTTGAACGCAAAGAGCAAGGGTGCGAGTTCGTGTGGGAACGCAAAAAGCAAGGGGGCGGGTTCGTGGGGGAACGCAAAGAGGAACCGTGCGGGTTCGTGGGGGAACGCAAAGAGCAAGGGTGCGAGTTCGTGTGGGAACGCAAAGAGCAAGGGGGCGGGGTCGTGGGGGAACGCAAAGAGCAACCGTGCGGGTTCGTGGGGGTACGCAAATGGCAACCGTGCGGGTTCGTGGGGGAACGCAAAGAGGAACGGTGCGGGTTCGCGGGGGAACGCGAAGAGCAAGGGTGCGGGTTCGTGGGGGAACGCAAAGAGCAACCGTGCGGGTTCTTGGGGAACGCAAAGAGCAGCCGTGCGGGTTCGTGGGGGAACGCAAAGAGGAACAGTGCGGGTTCATGGGAGAACGCAAAGAGCAGCCGTGTGGGTTCGTGGGGGAACGCAAAGAGCATGGGGGCGGGTTCGTGGGGGAACGCAAAGAGAAACCGTGCGGGTTCGTGGGGGAACGCAAAGAGCAGCCGTGCGGGTTCGTGGGGGAACGCAAAGAGGAACCGTGCGGGTTCGTGGGGGAACGCAATGAGCAACCGTGCGGGTTCGTGGGGGAACGCAAAGAGCAAGGGTGCGGGTTCGTGGGGGAACGCAAAGAGCAAGGGTGCGGGTTCGTGGGGGAACGCAAAGAGCAACCGTGCGGGTCCATGGAGGAACGCAAAAAGCAAGGGGGCGGGTTCGTGGGGGAACGCAAAGAGCAACCGTGCGGGTTTGTGGGGGAACGCAAAGAGCAACCGTGCGGGTTCGTGGGGGAACGCAAAGAGCAGCCGTGCGGGTTCGTGGGGGAACGCAAAGAGGAACCGTGCGGGTTCGTGGGGGAACGCAAAGAGCAAGCGTGCAGGTTCGTGGGGGAACGCAAAGAGCAAGGGTGCGGGTTCGTGGGGGAACGCAAAGAGCAACCGTGCGGGTTCGTGGGGGAGCGGAAAGAGAAACCGTGCGTGTTCTTGGGGGAACGCAAAGAGCAGCCGTGCGGGTTCGTGGGGGAACGCAAAGAGGAACCGTGCGGGTTCGTGTGGGAACGCGAAGAGGAACCGTGCGGGTTCGTGGGGGAACGCAAAGAGGAACCGTGCGAGTTCGTGGGGGAACGCGAAGAGGAACCGTGCGGGTTCGTGGGTGAACGCAAAGAGCAAGGGTGCGAGTTCGTGTGGGAACGCAAAGAGCAAGGGGGCGGGTTCGTGGGGGAACGCAAAGAGGAACCGTGCGGGTTCGTGGGGGAACGCAAAGAGCAAGGGTGCGAATTCGTGTGGGAACGCAAAGAGCAAGGGGGCGGGGTCGTGGGGGAACGCAAAGAGCTACCGTGCGGGTTCGTGGGGGAACGCAAAGTGGAACCGTGCAGGTTCGTTTGGGAACGCAAAGGGCAACCGTGCGGGTTCATGGGGGAACGCAAAGGGCAACCGTGCGGGTTCGTGGGGGAACGCAAAGAGGAACGGTGCGGGTTCGCGGGGGAACGCGAAGAGCAAGGGTGCGGGTTCGTGGGGGAACGCAAAGAGCAAGGGGGCGGGTTCTTGGGGAACGCAAAGAGCAGCCGTGCGGGTTCGTGGGGGAACGCAAAGAGGAACAGTGCGGGTTCGTGGGAGAACGCAAAGAGCAGCCGTGTGGGTTCGTGGGGGAACGCAAAGAGCAGCCGTGCGGGTTCGTGGGGGAACGCAAAGAGAAACCGTGCGGGTTCGTGGGGGAACGCAAAGAGCAGCCGTGCGGGTTCGTGGGGGAACGCAAAGAGGAACCGTGCGGGTTCGTGGGGGAACGCAAAGAGCAACCGTGCGGGTTCGTGGAGGAACGCAAAGAGCAACCGTGCGGGTTCGTGGGGGAACGCAAAGAGCAAGGGTGCGGGTTCGTGGGGGAACGCAAAGAGCAACCGTGCGGGTCCGTGGAGGAACGCAAAAAGCTAGGGGGCGGGTTCGTGGGGGAACGCAAAGAGCAACCGTGCGGGTTTGTGGGGGAACGCAAATAGCAACCGTGCGGGTTCGTGGGGGAACGCAAAGAGCAACCGTGCGGGTTCGTGGGGGAACGCAAAGAGGAACCGTGCGGGTTCGTGGGGGAACGCAAAGAGGAACCGTGCGGGTTCGTGGGGGAACGCAAAGAGCAACCGTGCGGGTTCGTGGTGGAACGCAAAGAGCAAGGGGGCGGGCTCGTGGGGGAACGCAAAGAGCAACCGTGCGGGTTTGTGGGGGAACGCAAAGAGCAACCGTGCGGGTTCGTGGGGGAACGCAAAGAGCAAGGGTACGGGTTCGTGGGGGAACGCAAAGAGCAAGGGGGCGGGTTCATGGGGGAACGCAAAGAGCAAGGGTGCGGGTTCGTGGGGGAACGCAAAGAGCAAGGGTGCGGGTTCGTGGGGGAACGCAAAGAGCAAGGGTGCGGGTTCGTGTGGGAACGCAAAGAGCAAGGGTGCGGGTTCGTGGGGGAACGCAAAGAGCAACCGTGCGGGTTCGTGGGGGAGCGGAAAGAGAAACCGTGCGTGTTCTTGGGGGAACGCAAAGAGCAAGGGTGCGGGTTCGTGGGGGAACGCAAAGAGGAACCGTGCGGGTTCGTGTGGGAACGCGAAGAGGAACCGTGCGGGTTCGTGGGGGAACGCAAAGAGGAACCGTGCGAGTTCGTAGGGGAACGCGAAGAGGAACCGTGCGGGTTCGTGGGGGAACGCAAAGAGCAAGGGTGCGAGTTCGTGTGGGAACGCAAAGAGCAAGGGGGCGGGTTCGTGGGGGAACGCAAAGAGGAACCGTGCGGGTTCGTGGGGGAACGCAAAGAGCAACCGTGCGGGTTCGTGGGGGAACGCAAAGAGCAAGGGGGCGGGTTCGTGGGGGAACGCAAAGAGCAAGGGTGCGGGTTCGTGGGGGAACGCAAAGAGCAACCGTGCCGGTTCGTGGGGGAACGCAAAGAGCAACCGTGCGGGTTCGTGGGGGAATGCAAAGAGCAAGGGTGCGGGTTGGTGGGGGAACGCAACAAACAAGGGTGCGGGTTCGTGGGGGAACGCAAGGAGCAAGGGTGCAGGTTCGTGGGGGAACGCAAAGAGCAAGGGGGCGGGTTCTTGGGGAACGCAAAGAGCAGCCGTGCGGGTTCGTGGGGGAACGCAAAGAGCAACCGTGCGGGTTCGTGGGGGAACGCAAAGAGCAACCGTGCGGGTTCGTGGGGGAACGCAAAGAGCAGCCGTGCGGGTTCGTGGGGGAACGCAAAGAGCAACCGTGCGGGTTCGTGGGGGAACGCAAAGAGCAGCCGTGCGGGTTCGTGGGGGAACGCAAAGAGCAGCCGTGCGGGTTCGTGGGGGAACGCAAAGAGGAACCGTGCGGGTTCGTGGGGGAACGCAAAGAGCAACCGTGCGGGTTCGTGGGGGAACGCAAAGAGCAACCGTGCGGGTTTGTGGGGGAACGCAAAGAGCAAGGGTGCGGGTTCGTGGGGGAACGCAAAGAGCAAGGGTGCGGGTTCGTGGTGGAACGCAAAGAGCAAGGGGGCGGGTTCGTGGGGGAACGCAAAGAGCAACCGTGCGGGTTCGTGGGGGAACGCAAAGAGGAACCGTGCGGGTTCGTGGGGGAACGGAAAGAGGAACCATGCGGGTTCGTGGGGGAACGCAAAGAGCAACCGTGCGGGTTCGTGGGGGAACGCAAAGAGCAAGGGGGCGGGTTCGTGGGGGAACGCAAAGAGCAACCGTGCGGGTTTGTGGGGGAACACAAAGAGCAACCGTGCGGGTTCGTGGGGGAACGCAAAGAGCAGCCGTGCGGGTTCGTGGGGGAACGCAAAGAGGAACCGTGCGGGTTCGTGGGGGAACGCAAAGAGCAAGGGTACGGGTTCGTGGGGGAACGCAAAGAGCAAGGGGGCGGGTTCGTGGGGGAACGCAAAGAGCAAGGGTGCGGGTTCGTGGGGGAACGCAAAGAGCAAGGGTGCGGGTTCGTGGGGGAACGCAAAGAGCAACCGTGCGGGTTCGTGGGGGAGCGGAAATAGAAACCGTGCGTGTTCTTGGGGGAACGCAAAGAGCAAGGGTGCGGGTTCGTGGGGGAACGCAAAGAGGAACCGTGCGGGTTCGTGTGGGAACGCGAAGAGGAACCGTGCGGGTTCGTGGGGGAACGCAAAGAGGAACCGTGCGAGTTCGTGGGGGAACGCAAAGAGGAACCGTGCGGGTTCGTGGGTGAACGCAAAGAGCGAGGGTGCGAGTTCGTGTGGGAACGCAAAGAGCAAGGGGGCGGGTTCGTGGGGGAACGCAAAGAGGAACCGTGCGGGTTCGTGGGGAAACGCAAAGAGCAAGGGTGCGAGTTCGTGTGGGAACGCAAAGAGCAAGGGGGCGGGGTCGTGGGGGAACGCAAAGAGCAACCGTGCGGGTTCGTGGGGGTACGCAAAGTGGAACCGTGCAGGTTCGTTTGGGAACGCAAAGGGCAACCGTGCGGGTTCATGGGGGAACGCAAAGGGCAACCGTGCGGGTTCGTGGGGGAACGCAAAGAGGAACGGTGCGGGTTCGTGGGGGAACGCAAAGAGGAACGGTGCGGGTTCGTGGGGGAACGCAAAGAGCAGCCGTGCGGGTTCGTGGAGGAACGCAAAGAGGAACCGTGCGGGTTCGTGGGGGAACGCAAAGAGCAACCGTGCGGGTTCGTGGGGGAACGCAAATAGCAACCGTGCGGGTTCGTGGGGGAACGCAAAGAGCACGGGTGCGGGTTCGTGGGGGAACGCAAAGAGCAACCGTGCGGGTCCGTGGAGGAACGCAAAAAGCAAGGGGGCGGGATCGTGGGGGAACGCAAAGAGCAACCGTGCGGGTTTGTGGGGGAACGCAAATAGCAACCGTGCGGGTTCGTGGGGGAACGCAAAGAGCAACCGTGCGGGTTCGTGGGGGAACGCAAAGAGGAACCGTGCGGGTTCGTGGGGAAACGCAAAGAGGAACCGTGCGGGTTCGTGGGGGAACGCAAAGAGCAACCGTGCCGGTTCGTGGGGGAACGCAAAGAGCAACCGTGCGGGTTCGTGGGGGAATGCAAAGAGCAAGGGTGCGGGTTCGTGGGGGAACACAAAGAGCAACCGTGCGGGTTCGTGGGGGAACGCAAAGAGCAAGGGTGCGGGTTCGTGGGGGAACACAAAGAGCAACCGTGCGGGTTCGTGGGGGAACGCAAAGAGCAACCGTGCGGGTTTGTGGGGGAACGCAAAGAGCAACCGTGCGGGTTCGTGGGGGAACGCAAAGAGCAACCGTGCGGGTTCGTGGTGGAACGCAAAGAGCAAGGGTGCGGGTTCGTGGGGGAACGCAAAGAGACAGGGTGCAGGTTCATGGGGGAATGCAAAGAGAAACCGTGCGGTTTCGTGGGTGAACGCAAAGAGAAACCGTGCGGGTTCGTGGGGGAACACAAAGAGACAGGGTGCGGGTTCGTGGGGGAACGCAAAGAGCAACCGTGCGGGTTCGTAAGGGAACGCAAAGAGCAACCGTGCAGGTTCGTTGGGGAACGCAAAGAGGAACCGTGCAGGTTCGTGGGGGAACGCAAAGAGGAACCGTCGTAGTTCGTGGGGGAACGCAAAGAGCAACCGTGCGGGTTCGTGGGGGAACGCAAAGAGCAACCGTGCGGGTTCGTGGGGGAACGCAAAGAGCAACCGTGCGGGTTCGTGGGGGAACGCAAAGAGCAACCGTGCGGGTTCGTGGGGGAACGCAAAGAGCAACCGTGCGGGTTCGTGGGGGAACGCAAAGAGCAACCGTGCGGGTTCATGGGGGAACGCAAAGAGCAACCGTGCGGGTTCGTGGGGGAATACAAAGAGCAAGGGTGCGGGTTCCTGGGGGAACGCAAAGAGCAGCCGTGCGGGTTCGTGGGGGAACGCAAAGAGGAACCGTACGGGTTCGTGGGGGAACGCAAAGAGCAAGGGTGCGGGTTCGTGGGGGAACGCAAAGTGCAACCGTGCGGGTTCGTGGTGGAACGCAAAGAGCAACCGTACGGGTTCGTGGGGGAACGCAAAGAGCAGCCGTGCGGGTTCGTGGGGGAACGGAAAGAGGAACCGTGCGGGTTCGTGGCGGAACGCAAAGAGCAACCGTGCGGGTTCGTGGGGGAACGCAAAGAGAAAGGGTGCGGTTTCGTGGGGGAACGCAAAGAGAAAGGGTGCGGGTTCGTGAGGGAACGCAAAGAGCAAGGGTGCTGGTTCGTGGGGGAACGCAAAGAGCAAGGGGGCGGGTTCGTGGGGGAACGCAAAGAGCAAGGGTGCGGGTTCGTGGGGGAACGCAAAGAGCAACCGTGCGGGTTCGTGGGGGAGCGGAAAGAGAAACCGTGCGTGTTCTTGGGGGAACGCAAAGAGCAAGGGTGCGGGTTCGTGGGGGAACGCAAAGAGGAACCGTGCGGGTTCGTGTGGGAACGCGAAGAGGAACCGTGCGGGTTCGTGGGGAAACGCAAAGAGGAACCGTGCGAGTTCGTGGGGGAACGCGAAGAGGAACCGTGCGGGTTCGTGGGTGAACGCAAAGAGCAAGGGTGCGAGTTCGTGTGGGAACGCAAAGAGCAAGGGGGCGGGTTCGTGGGGGAACGCAAAGAGGAACCGTGCGGGTTCGTGGGGGAACGCAAAGAGCAAGGGTGCGAGTTCGTGTGGGAACGCAAAGAGCAAGGGGGCGGGGTCGTGGGGGAACGCAAAGAGCAACCGTGTGGGTTCGTGGGGGTACGCAAAGTGGAACCGTGCAGGTTCGTTTGGGAACGCAAAGGGCAACCGTGCGGGTTCATGGGGGAACGCAAAGGGCAACCGTGCGGGTTCGTGGGGGAACGCAAAGAGCAAGGGTGCGGGTTCGCGGGGGAACGCGAAGAGCAAGTGTGCGGGTTCGTGGGGGAACGCAAAGAGCAAGGGGGCGGGTTCTTGGGGAACGCAAAGAGCAGCCGTGCGGGTTCGTGGGGGAACGCAAAGAGGAACAGTGCGGGTTCGTGGGAGAACGCAAAGAGCAGCCGTGTGGGTTCGTGGGGGAACGCAAAGAGCAGCCGTGCGGGTTCGTGGGGGAACGCAAAGAGCAACCGTGCGGGTTCGTGGGGGAACGCAAAGAGCAACCGTGCGGGTTCGTGGGGGAACGCAAAGAGCAACCGTGCGGGTTCGTGGGGGAACGCAAAGAGCAACCGTGCGGGTTCGTGGGAGAACGCAAAGAGCAAGGGTGCGGGTTCGTGGGGGAACGCAAAAAGCAAGGGGGCGGGTTCGTGGGGGAACTCAAAGAGCAACCGTGCGGGTTTGTGGGGGAACGCAAAGAGCAAGGGTGTGGGTTCGTGGGGGAACGCAAAGAGCAACCGTGCGGGTTCGTGGTGGAACGCAAAGAGCAAGGGGGCGGGTTCGTGGGGGAACGCAAAGAGCAACCGTGCGGGTTCGTGGGGGAACGCAAAGAGGAACCGTGCGGGTTCGTGGGGGAACGCAAAGAGGAACCATGCGGGTTCGTGGGGGAACGCAAAGAGCAACCGTGCGGGTTCGTGGGGGAACGCAAAGAGCAAGGGGGCGGGTTCGTGGGGGAACGCAAAGAGCAACCGTGCGGGTTTGTGGGGGAACGCAAAGAGCAACCGTGCGGGTTCGTGGGGGAACGCAAAGAGCAGCCGTGCGGGTTCGTGGGGGAACGCAAAGAGCAGCCGTGCGGGTTCGTGGGGGAACGCAAAGAGCAAGGGTACGGGTTCGTGGGGGAACGCAAAGAGCAAGGGGGCGGGTTCGTGGGGGAACGCAAAGAGCAAGGGTGCGGGTTCGTGGGGGAACGCAAAGAGCAAGGGTGCGGGTTCGTGGGGGAACGCAAAGAGCAAGGGTGCGGGTTCGTGGGGGAACGCAAAGAGCAAGGGTGCGGGTTCGTGGGGGAACGCAAAGAGCAACCGTGCGGGTTCGTGGGGGAGCGGAAAGAGAAACCGTGCGTGTTCTTGGGGGAACGCAAAGAGCAAGGGTGCGGGTTCGTGGGGGAACGCAAAGAGGAACCGTGCGGGTTCGTGTGGGAACGCGAAGAGGAACCGTGCGGGTTCGTGGGGGAACGCAAAGAGGAACCGTGCGAGTTCGTGGGGGAACGCAAAGAGGAACCGTGCGGGTTCGTGGGTGAACGCAAAGAGCAAGGGTGCGAGTTCGTGTGGGAACGCAAAAAGCAAGGGGGCGGGTTCGTGGGGGAACGCAAAGAGGAACCGTGCGGGTTCGTGGGGGAACGCAAAGAGCAAGGGTGCGAGTTCGTGTGGGAACGCAAAGAGTAAGGGGGCGGGGTCGTGGGGGAACGCAAAGAGCAACCGTGCGGGTTCGTGGGGGTACGCAAAGTGGAACCGTGCAGGTTCGTTTGGGAACGCAAAGGGCAACCGTGCGGGTTCATGGGGGAACGCAAAGAGGAACGGTGCGGGTTCGCGGGGGAACGCGAAGAGCAAGGGTGCGGGTTCGTGGGGGAACGCAAAGAGCAAGGGGGCGGGTTCTTGGGGAACGCAAAGAGCAGCCGTGCGGGTTCGTGGGGGAACGCAAAGAGGAACAGTGCGGGTTCGTGGGAGAACGCAAAGAGCAGCCGTGTGGGTTCGTGGGGGAACGCAAAGAGCAGCCGTGCGGGTTCGTGGGGGAACGCAAAGAGCAACCGTGCGGGTTCGTGGGGGAACGCAAAGAGCAGCCGTGCGGGTTCGTGGGGGAACGCAAAGAGGAACCGTGCGGGTTCGTGGGGGAACGCAAAGAGCAACCGTGCGGGTTCGTGGGGGAACGCAAAGAGCAAGGGTGCGGGTTCGTGGGGGAACGCAAAGAGCAAGGGTGCGGGTTCGTGGGGGAACGCAAAGAGCAACCGTGCGGGTCCATGGAGGAACGCAAAAAGCAAGGTGGCGGGTTCGTGGGGGAACGCAAAGAGCAACCGTGCGGGTTTGTGGGGGAACGCAAATAGCAACCGTGCGGGTTCGTGGGGGAACGCAAAGAGCAACCGTGCGGGTTCGTGGGGGAACGCAAAGAGAAACCGTGCGGGTTCGTGGGGGAACGCAAAGAGCAGCCGTGCGGGTTCGTGGGGGAACGCAAAGAGGAACCGTGCGGGTTCGTGGGGGAACGCAAAGAGCAACCGTGCGGGTTCGTGGGGGAACGCAAAGAGGAACCGTGCGGGTTCGTGGGGGAACGCAAAGAGCAAGGGTGCGGGTTCGTGGGGGAACGCAAAGAGCAACCGTGCGGGTCCATGGAGGAACGCAAAAAGCAAGGTGGCGGGTTCGTGGGGGAACGCAAAGAGCAACCGTGCGGGTTTGTGGGGGAACGCAAATAGAAACCGTGCGGGTTCGTGGGGGAACGCAAAGAGCAACCGTGCGGGTTCGTGGGGGAACGCAAAGAGGAACCGTGCGGGTTCGAGGGGGAACGCAAAGAGGAACCGTGCGGGTTCGTGGGGGAACGCAAAGAGCAACCGTGCGGGTTCGTGGTGGAACGCAAAGAGCAAGGGGGCGGGTTCGTGGGGGAACGCAAAGAGCAACCGTGCGGGTTTGTGGGGGAACGCAAAGAGCAACCGTGCGGGTTCGTGGGTGAACGCAAAGAGCAAGGGTACGGGTTCGTGGGGGAACGCAAAGAGCAAGGGGGCGGGTTCGTGGGGGAACGGAAAGAGCAAGGGTGCGGGTTCGTGGGGTAACGCAAAGAGCAAGGGTGCGGGTTCGTGGGGGAACGCAAAGAGCAACCGTGCGGGTTCGTGGGGGAACGCAAAGAGCAACCGTGCGGGTTCGTGGGGGAACGCAAAGAGCAACCGTGCGGGTTCGTGGGGGAGCGGAAAGAGAAACCGTGCAGGTTCGTGGGGGAGCGGAAAGAGAAACCGTGCGTGTTCTTGGGGGAACGCAAAGAGCAAGGGTGCGGGTTCGTGGGGGAACGCAAAGAGGAACCGTGCGGGTTCGTGTGGGAACGCGAAGAGGAACCGTGCGGGTTCGTGGGGGAACGCAAAGAGGAACCGTGCGAGTTCGTGGGGGAACGCGAAGAGGAACCGTGCGGGTTCGTGGGTGAACGCAAAGAGCAAGGGTGCGAGTTCGTGTGGGAACGCAAAGAGCAAGGGGGCGGGTTCGTGGGGGAACGCAAAGAGGAACCGTGCGGGTTTGTGGGGGAACGCAAAGAGCAACCGTGCGGGTTCGTGGGGGAACGCAAAGAGCAAGGGGGCGGGTTCGTGGGGGAACGCAAAGAGCAAGGGTGCGGGTTCGTGGGGGAACGCAAAGAGCAACCGTGCCGGTTCGTGGGGGAACGCAAAGAGCAACCGTGCGGGTTCATGGGGGAATGCAAAGAGCAAGGGTGCGGGTTCGTGGGGGAACGCAACAAACAAGGGTGCGGGTTCGTGGGGGAACGCAAGGAGCAAGGGTGCGGGTTCGTGGGGGAACGCAAAGAGCAAGGGGGCGGGTTCTTGGGGAACGCAAAGAGCAGACGTGCGGGTTCGTGGGGGAACGCAAAGAGGAACCGTGCGGGTTCGTTGGAGAACGCAAAGAGGAACCGTGCGGGTTCGTGGGGGAACGCAAAGAGCAACCGTGCGGGTTCGTGGGGGAACGCAAAGAGCAACCGTGCGGGTTCGTGGGGGAACGCAAAGAGCAGCCGTGCGGGTTCGTGGGGGAACGCAAAGAGCAACCGTGCGGGTTCGTGGGGGAACGCAAAGAGCAGCCGTGCGGGTTCGTGGGGGAACGCAAAGAGCAGCCGTGCGGGTTCGTGGGGGAACGCAAAGAGGAACCGTGCGGGTTCGTGGGGGAACGCAAAGAGCAACCGTGCGGGTTCGTGGGGGAAAGCAAAGAGCAACCGTGCGGGTTTGTGGGGGAACGCAAAGAGCAAGGGTGCGGGTTCGTGGGGGAACGCAAAGAGCAAGGGTGCGGGTTCGTGGTGGAACGCAAAGAGCAAGGGGGCGGGTTCGTGGGGGAACGCAAAGAGCAACCGTGCGGGTTCGTGGGGGAACGCAAAGAGCAGCCGTGCGGGTTTGTGGGGGAACGCAAAGAGCAAGGGGGCGGGTTCGTGGGGGAACGCAAAGAGCAACCGTGCGGGTTTGTGGGGGAACACAAAGAGCAGCCGTGCGGGTTCGTGGGGGAACGCAAAGAGGAACAGTGCGGGTTCGTGGGGGAACGCAAAGAGGAACCGTGCGGGTTCGTGGGGGAACGCAAAGAGCAAGGGTACCGGTTCGTGGGGGAACGCAAAGAGCAAGGGGGCGGGTTCGTGGGGGAACGCAAAGAGCAAGGGTGCGGGTTCGTGGGGGAACGCAAAGAGCAAGGGTGCGGGTTCGTGGGGGAACGCAAAGAGCAAGGGTGCGGGTTCGTGGGGGAACGCAAAGAGCAACCGTGCGGGTTCGTGGGGGAACGCAAAGAGCAACCGTGCGGGTTCGTGGGGGAGCGGAAAGAGAAACCGTGCGTGTTCTTGGGGGAACGCAAAGAGCAAGGGTGCGGGTTCGTGGGGGAACGCAAAGAGGAACCGTGCGGGTTCGTGTGGGAACGCGAAGAGGAACCGTGCGGGTTCGTGGGGGAACGCGAAGAGGAACCGTGCGGGTTCGTGGGTGAACGCAAAGAGCAAGGGTGCGAGTTCGTGTGGGAACGCAAAGAGCAAGGGGGCGGGGTCGTGGGGGAACGCAAAGAGCAACCGTGCGGGTTCGTGGGGGTACGCAAAGTGGAACCGTGCAGGTTCGTGTTGGAACGCAAAGGGCAACCGTGCGGGTTCATGGGGGAACGCAAAGGGCAACCGTGCGGGTTCGTGGGGGAACGCAAAGAGGAACGGTGCGGGTTCGCGGGGGAACGCGAAGAGCAAGGGTGCGGGTTCGTGGGGGAACGCAAAGAGCAAGGGGGCGGGTTCTTGGGGAACGCAAAGAGCAGCCGTGCGGGTTCGTGGGGGAACGCAAAGAGGAACAGTGCGGGTTCGTGGGAGAACGCAAAGAGCAGCCGTGTGGGTTCGTGGGGGAACGCAAAGAGCAACCGTGCGGGTTCGTGGGGGAACGCAAAGAGAAACCGTGCGGGTTCGTGGGGGAACGCAAAGAGCAGCCGTGCGGGTTCGTGGGGGAACGCAAAGAGCAGCCGTGCGGGTTCGTGGAGGAACGCTAAGAGGAACCGTGCGGGTTCGTGGGGGAACGCAAAGAGCAACCGTGCGGGTTCGTGGGGGAACGCAAAGAGCAAGGGGGCGGGTTCGTGGGGGAACGCAAAAAGCAAGGGGGCGGGTTCGTGGGGGAACGCAAAGAGCAACCGTGCGGGTTTGTGGGGGAACGCAAAGAGCAAGGGTGCGGGTTCGTGGGGGAACGCAAAGAGCAACCGTGCGGGTTCGTGGTGGAACGCAAAGAGCAAGGGGGCGGGTTCGTGGGGGAACGCAAAGAGCAACCGTGCGGGTTCGTGGGGGAACGCAAAGAGGAACCGTGCGGGTTCGTGGGGGAACGCAAAGAGGAACCATGCGGGTTCGTGGGGGAACGCAAAGAGCAACCGTGCGGGTTCGTGGGGGAACGCAAAGAGCAAGGGGGCGGGTTCGTGGGGGAACGCAAAGAGCAACCGTGCGGGTTTGTGGGGGAACGCAAAGAGCAACCGTGCGGGTTCGTGGGGGAACGCAAAGAGCAGCCGTGCGGGTTCGTGGGGGAACGCAAAGAGCAGCCGTGCGGGTTCGTGGGGGAACGCAATGAGCAAGGGTACGGGTTCGTAGGGGAACGCAAAGAGCAAGGGGGCGGGTTCGTGGGGGAACGCAAAGAGCAAGGGTGCGGGTTCGTGGGGGAACGCAAAGAGCAAGGGTGCGGGTTCGTGGGGGAACGCAAAGAGCAAGGGTGCGGGTTCGTGGGGGAACGCAACAAACAAGGGTGCGGGTTCGTGGGGGAACGCAAGGAGCAAGGGTGCGGGTTCGTGGGGGAACGCAAAGAGCAAGGGGGCGGGTTCTTGGGGAACGCAAAGAGCAGCCGTGAGGGTTCGTGGGGGAACGCAAAGAGGAACCGTGCGGGTTCGTGGGAGAACGCAAAGAGGAACCGTGCGGGTTCGTGGGGGAACGCAAAGAGCAACCGTGCGGGTTCGTGAGGGAACGCAAAGAGCAACCGTGCGGGTTCGTGGGGGAACGCAAAGAGCAGCCGTGCGGGTTCGTGGGGGAACGCAAAGAGCAACCGTGTGGGTTCGTGGGGGAACGCAAAGAGCAGCCGTGCGGGTTCGTGGGGGAACGCAAAGAGCAGCCGTGCGGGTTCGTGGGGGAACGCAAAGAGGAACCGTGCGTGTTCGTGGGGGAACGCAAAGAGCAACCGTGCGGGTTCGTGGGGGAACGCAAAGAGCAACCGTGCGGGTTTGTGGGGGAACGCAAAGAGCAAGGGTGCGGGTTCGTGGGGGAACGCAAAGAGCAAGGGTGCGGGTTCGTGTTGGAACGCAAAGAGCAGCCGTGCGGGTTCGTGGGGGAACGCAAAGAGGAACCGTGCGGGTTCGTGGGGGAACGCAAAGAGCAAGGGTACGGGTTCGTGGGGGAACGCAAAGAGCAAGGGGGCGGGTTCGTGGGGGAACGCAAAGAGCAAGGGTGCGGGTTCGTGGGGGAACGCAAAGAGCAAGGGTGCGGGTTCGTGGGGGAACGCAAAGAGCAAGGGTGCGGGTTCGTGGGGGAACGCAAAGAGCAAGGGTGCGGGTTCGTGGGGGAGCGGAAAGAGAAACCGTGCGTGTTCTTGGGGGAACGCAAAGAGCAAGGGTGCGGGTTCGTGGGGGAACGCAAAGAGGAACCGTGCGGGTTAGTGTGGGAACGCGAAGAGGAACCGTGCGGGTTCGTGGGGGAACGCAAAGAGGAACCGTGCGAGTTCGTGGGGGAACGCGAAGAGGAACCGTGCGGGTTCGTGGGTGAACGCAAAGAGCAATGGTGCGAGTTCGTGTGGGAACGCAAAGAGCAAGGGGGCGGGTTCGTGGGGGAACGCAAAGAGGAACCGTGCGGGTTCGTGGGGGAACGCAAAGAGCAAGGGTGCGAGTTCGTGTGGGAACGCAAAGAGCAAGGGGGCGGGGTCGTGGGGGAATGCAAAGAGCAACCGTGCGGGTTCGTGGGGGTACGCAAAGTGGAACCGTGCAGGTTCGTTTGGGAACGCAAAGGGCAACCGTGCGGGTTCATGGGGGAACGCAAAGTGCAACCGTGCGGGTTCGTGGGGGAACGCAAAGAGGAACGGTGCGGGTTCGCGGGGGAACGCGAAGAGCAAGGGTGCGGGTTCGTGGGGGAACGCAAAGAGCAAGGGGGCGGGTTCTTGGGGAACGCAAAGAGCAGCCGTGCGGGTTCGTGGGGGAACGCAAAGAGGAACAGTGCGGGTTCGTGGGAGAACGCAAAGAGCAGCCGTGTGGGTTCGTGGGGGAACGCAAAGAGCAGCCGTGCGGGTTCGTGGGGGAACGCAAAGAGAAACCGTGCGGGTTCGTGGGGGAACACAAAGAGCAGCCGTACGGGCTCGTGGGGGAACGCAAAGAGGAACCGTGCGGGTTCGTGGGGGAACGCAAAGAGCAACCGTGCGGGTTCGTGGGGGAACGCAAAGAGCAACCGTGCGGGTTCGTGGGGGAACGCAAAGAGCAAGGGTGCGGGTTCGTGGGGGAACGCAAAGAGCAACCGTGCGGGTCCGTGGAGGAACGCAAAAAGCAAGGGGGCGGGTTCGTGCGGGAACGCAAAGAGCAACCGTGCGGGTTTGTGGGGGAACGCAAATAGCAACCGTGCGGGTTCGTGGGGGAACGCAAAGAGCAACCGTGTGGGTTCGTGGGGGAACGCAAAGAGGAACCGTGCGGGTTCGTGGGGGAACGCAAAGAGGAACCGTGCGGGTTCGTGGGGGAACGCAAAGAGCAACCGTGCGGGTTCGTGGTGGAACGCAAAGAGCAAGGGGGCGGGTTCGTGGGGGAACGCAAAGAGCAACCGTGCGGGTTTGTGGGGGAACGCAAAGAGCAACCGTGCGGGTTCGTGGGGGAACGCAAAGAGCAAGGGTACGGGTTCGTGGGGGAACGCAAAGAGCAAGGGGGCGGGTTCGTGGGGGAACGCAAAGAGCAAGGGTGCGGGTTCGTGGGGGAACGCAAAGAGCAAGGGTGCGGGTTCGTGGGGGAACGCAAAGAGCAACCGTGCGGGTTCGTGGGGGAATGCAAAGAGCAACCGTGCGGGTTCGTGGGGGAACGCAAAGAGCAACCGTGCGGGTTCGTGGGGGAGCGGAAAGAGAAACCGTGCGGGTTCGTGGGGGAGCGGAAAGAGAAACCGTGCGTGTTCTTGGGGGAACGCAAAGAGCAAGGGTGCGGGTTCGTGGGGGAACGCAAAGAGGAACCGTGCGGGTTCGTGTGGGAACGCGAAGAGGAACCGTGCGGGTTCGTGGGGGAACGCAAAGAGGAACCGTGCGAGTTCGTGGGGGAACGCGAAGAGGAACCGTGCGGGTTCGTGGGTGAACGCAAAGAGCAAGGGTGCGAGTTCGTGTGGGAACGCAAAGAGCAAGGAGGCGGGTTCGTGGGGGAACGCAAAGAGGAACCGTGCGGGTTCGTGGGGGAACGCAAAGAGCAGCCGTGCGGGTTCGTGGGGGAACGCAAAGAGCAAGGGGGCGGGTTCGTGGGGGAACGCAAAGAGCAGCCGTGCGGGTTCGTGGGGGAACGCAAAGAGCAACCGTGCCGGTTCGTGGGGGAACGCAAAGAGCAACCGTGCGGGTTCGTGGGGGAATGCAAAGAGCAAGGGTGCGGGTTCGTGGGGGAACGCAACAAACAAGGGTGCGGGTTCGTGGGGGAACGCAAGGAGCAAGGGTGCGGGTTCGTGGGGGAACGCAAAGAGCAAGGGGGCGGGTTCTTGGGGAACGCAAAGAGCAGCCGTGCGGGTTCGTGGGGGAACGCAAAGAGGAACCGTGCGGGTTCGTGGGAGAACGCAAAGAGGAACCGTGCGGGTTCGTGGGGGAACGCAAAGAGCTACCGTGCGGGTTCGTGGGGGAACGCAAAGAGCAACCGTGCGGGTTCGTGGGGGAACGCAAAGATCAGCCGTGCGGGTTCGTGGGGGAACGCAAAGAGCAACCGTGCGGGTTCGTGGGGGAACGCAAAGAGCAGCCGTGCGGGTTCGTGGGGGAACGCAAAGAGCAGCCGTGCGGGTTCGTGGGGGAACGCAAAGAGGAACCGTGCGGGTTCGTGGGGGAACGCAAAGAGCAAGGGTGCGGGTTCGTGGGGGAACGCAAAGAGCAACCGTGCGGGTTTGTGGGGGAACGCAAAGAGTAAGGGTGCGGGTTCGTGGGGGAACGCAAAGAGCAGCCGTGCGGGTTCGTGGGGGAACGCAATGAGCAAGGGTACGGGTTCGTAGGGGAACGCAAAGAGCAAGGGGGCGGGTTCGTGGGGGAACGCAAAGAGCAAGGGTGCGGGTTCGTGGGGGAACGCAAAGAGAAACCGTGCGGGTTCGTGGGGGAACGCAAAGAGCAGCCGTGCGGGTTCGTGGGGGAACGCAAAGAGCAGCCGTGCGGGTTCGTGGGGGAACGCAAGGAGCAAGGGTGCGGGTTCGTGGGGGAACGCAAAGAGCAAGGGGGCGGGTTCTTGGGGAACGCAAAGAGCAGCCGTGAGGGTTCGTGGGGGAACGCAAAGAGGAACCGTGCGGGTTCGTGGGAGAACGCAAAGAGGAACCGTGCGGGTTCGTGGGGGAACGCAAAGAGCAACCGTGCGGGTTCGTGAGGGAACGCAAAGAGCAACCGTGCGGGTTCGTTGGGGAACGCAAAGAGCAGCCGTGCGGGTTCGTGGGGGAACGCAAAGAGCAACCGTGCGGGTTCGTGGGGGAACGCAAAGAGCAGCCGTGCGGGTTCGTGGGGGAACGCAAAGAGCAGCCGTGCGGGTTCGTGGGGGAACGCAAAGAGGAACCGTGCGGGTTCGTGGGGGAACGCAAAGAGCAACCGTGCGGGTTCGTGGGGGAACGCAAAGAGCAACCGTGCGGGTTTGTGGGGGAACGCAAAGAGCAAGGGTGCGGGTTCGTGGGGGAACGCAAAGAGCAAGGGTGCGGGTTCGTGGTGGAACGCAAAGAGCAGCCGTGCGGGTTCGTGGGGGAACGCAAAGAGGAACCGTGCGGGTTCGTGGGGGAACGCAAAGAGCAAGGGTACGGGTTCGTGGGGGAACGCAAAGAGCAAGGGGGCGGGTTCGTGGGGGAACGCAAAGAGCAAGGGTGCGGGTTCGTGGGGGAACGCAAAGAGCAAGGGTGCGGGTTCGTGGGGGAACGCAAAGAGCAAGGGTGCGGGTTCGTGGGGAAGCGGAAAGAGAAACCGTGCGTGTTCTTGGGGGAACGCAAAGAGCAAGGGTGCGGGTTCGTGGGGGAACGCAAAGAGGAACCGTGCGGGTTAGTGTGGGAACGCGAAGAGGAACCGTGCGGGTTCGTGGGGGAACGCAAAGAGGAACCGTGCGAGTTCGTGGGGGAACGCGAAGAGGAACCGTGCGGGTTCGTGGGTGAACGCAAAGAGCAATGGTGCGAGTTCGTGTGGGAACGCAAAGAGCAAGGGGGCGGGTTCGTGGGGGAACGCAAAGAGGAACCGTGCGGGTTCGTGGGGGAACGCAAAGAGCAAGGGGGCGGGGTCGTGGGGGAACGCAAAGAGCAACCGTGCGGGTTCGTGGGGGTACGCAAAGTGGAACCGTGCAGGTTCGTTTGGGAACGCAAAGGGCAACCGTGCGGGTTCATGGGGGAACGCAAAGTGCAACCGTGCGGGTTCGTGGGGGAACGCAAAGAGGAACGGTGCGGGTTCGCGGGGGAACGCGAAGAGCAAGGGTGCGGGTTCGTGGGGGAACGCAAAGAGCAAGGGGGCGGGTTCTTGGGGAACGCAAAGAGCAGCCGTGCGGGTTCGTGGGGGAACGCAAAGAGGAACAGTGCGGGTTCGTGGGAGAACGCAAAGAGCAGCCGTGTGGGTTCGTGGGGGAACGCAAAGAGCAGCCGTGCGGGTTCGTGGGGGAACGCAAAGAGAAACCGTGCGGGTTCGTGGGGGAACACAAAGAGCAGCCGTACGGGCTCGTGGGGGAACACAAAGAGGAACCGTGCGGGTTCGTGGGGGAACGCAAAGAGCAACCGTGCGGGTTCGTGGGGGAACGCAAAGAGCAACCGTGCGGGTTCGTGGGGGAACGCAAAGAGCAAGGGTGCGGGTTCGTGGGGGAACGCAAAGAGCAACCGTGCGGGTCCGTGGAGGAACGCAAAAAGCAAGGGGGCGGGTTCGTGGGGGAACGCAAAGAGCAACCGTGCGGGTTTGTGGGGGAACGCAAATAGCAACCGTGCGGGTTCGTGGGGGAACGCAAAGAGCAACCGTGTGGGTTCGTGGGGGAACGCAAAGAGGAACCGTGCGGGTTCGTGGGGGAACGCAAAGAGGAACCGTGCGGGTTCGTGGGGGAACGCAAAGAGCAACCGTGCGGGTTCGTGGTGGAACGCAAAGAGCAAGGGGGCGGGTTCGTGGGGGAACGCAAAGAGCAACCGTGCGGGTTTGTGGGGGAACGCAAAGAGCAACCGTGCGGGTTCGTGGGGGAACGCAAAGAGCAAGGGTACGGGTTCGTGGGGGAACGCAAAGAGCAAGGGGGCGGGTTCGTGGGGGAACGCAAAGAGCAAGGGTGCGGGTTCGTGGGGGAACGCAAAGAGCAAGGGTGCGGGTTCGTGGGGGAACGCAAAGAGCAACCGTGCGGGTTCGTGGGGGAATGCAAAGAGCAACCGTGCGGGTTCGTGGGGGAACGCAAAGAGCAACCGTGCGGGTTCGTGGGGGAGCGGAAAGAGAAACCGTGCGGGTTCGTGGGGGAGCGGAAAGAGAAACCGTGCGTGTTCTTGGGGGAACGCAAAGAGCAAGGGTGCGGGTTCGTGGGGGAACGCAAAGAGGAACCGTGCGGGTTCGTGTGGGAACGCGAAGAGGAACCGTGCGGGTTCGTGGGGGAACGCAAAGAGGAACCGTGCGAGTTCGTGGGGGAACGCGAAGAGGAACCGTGCGGGTTCGTGGGTGAACGCAAAGAGCAAGGGTGCGAGTTCGTGTGGGAACGCAAAGAGCAAGGAGGCGGGTTCGTGGGGGAACGCAAATAGGAACCGTGCGGGTTCGTGGGGGAACGCAAAGAGCAGCCGTGCGGGTTCGTGGGGGAACGCAAAGAGCAAGGGGGCGGGTTCGTGGGGGAACGCAAAGAGCAGCCGTGCGGGTTCGTGGGGGAACGCAAAGAGCAACCGTGCCGGTTCGTGGGGGAACGCAAAGAGCAACCGTGCGGGTTCGTGGGGGAATGCAAAGAGCAAGGGTGCGGGTTCGTGGGGGAACGCAACAAACAAGGGTGCGGGTTCGTGGGGGAACGCAAGGAGCAAGGGTGCGGGTTCGTGGGGGAACGCAAAGAGCAAGGGGGCGGGTTCTTGGGGAACGCAAAGAGCAGACGTGCGGGTTCGTGGGGGAACGCAAAGAGGAACCGTGCGGGTTCGTGGGAGAACGCAAAGAGGAACCGTGCGGGTTCGTGGGGGAACGCAAAGAGCTACCGTGCGGGTTCGTGGGGGAACGCAAAGAGCAACCGTGCGGGTTCGTGGGGGAACGCAAAGATCAGCCGTGCGGGTTCGTGGGGGAACGCAAAGAGCAACCGTGCGGGTTCGTGGGGGAACGCAAAGAGCAGCCGTGCGGGTTCGTGGGGGAACGCAAAGAGCAGCCGTGCGGGTTCGTGGGGGAACGCAAAGAGGAACCGTGCGGGTTCGTGGGGGAACGCAAAGAGCAAGGGTGCGGGTTCGTGGGGGAACGCAAAGAGCAACCGTGCGGGTTTGTGGGGGAACGCAAAGAGTAAGGGTGCGGGTTCGTGGGGGAACGCAAAGAGCAAGGGGGCGGGTTCGTGGGGGAACGCAAAGAGCAACCGTGCGGGTTCGTGGGGGAACGCAAAGAGTAAGGGTGCGGGTTCGTGGGGGAACGCAAAGAGCAAGGGGGCGGGTTCGTGGGGGAACGCAAAGAGCAACCGTGCGGGTTCGTGGGGGAACGCAAAGAGCAACCGTGCGGGTTCGTGGGGGAACGCAAAGAGGAACCGTGCGGGTTCGTGGGGGAACGCAAAGAGGAACCATGCGGGTTCGTGGGGGAACGCAAAGAGCAACCGTGCGGGTTCGTGGGGGAACGCAAAGAGCAAGGGGGCGGGTTCGTGGGGGAACGGAAAGAGCAAGGGTGCGGGTTCGTGGGGTAACGCAAAGAGCAAGGGTGCGGGTTCGTGGGGGAACGCAAAGAGCAACCGTGTGGGTTCGTGGGGGAACGCAAAGAGCAACCGTGCGGGTTCGTGGGGGAACGCAAAGAGCAACCGTGCGGGTTCGTGGGGGAGCGGAAAGAGAAACCGTGCAGGTTCGTGGGGGAGCGGAAAGAGAAACCGTGCGTGTTCTTGGGGGAACGCAAAGAGCAAGGGTGCGGGTTCGTGGGGGAACGCAAAGAGGAACCGTGCGGGTTCGTGTGGGAACGCGAAGAGGAACCGTGCGGGTTCGTGGGGGAACGCAAAGAGGAACCGTGCGAGTTCGTGGGGGAACGCGAAGAGGAACCGTGCGGGTTCGTGGGTGAACGCAAAGAGCAAGGGTGCGAGTTCGTGTGGGAACGCAAAGAGCAAGGGGGCGGGTTCGTGGGGGAACGCAAAGAGGAACCGTGCGGGTTTGTGGGGGAACGCAAAGAGCAACCGTGCGGGTTCGTGGGGGAACGCAAAGAGCAAGGGGGCGGGTTCGTGGGGGAACGCAAAGAGCAAGGGTGCGGGTTCGTGGGGGAACGCAAAGAGCAACCGTGCCGGTTCGTGGGGGAACGCAAAGAGCAACCGTGCGGGTTCGTGGGGGAATGCAAAGAGCAAGGGTGCGGGTTCGTGGGGGAACGCAACAAACAAGGGTGCGGGTTCGTGGGGGAACGCAAGGAGCAAGGGTGCGGGTTCGTGGGGGAACGCAAAGAGCAAGGGGGCGGGTTCTTGGGGAACGCAAAGAGCAGACGTGCGGGTTCGTGGGGGAACGCAAAGAGGAACCGTGCGGGTTCGTTGGAGAACGCAAAGAGGAACCGTGCGGGTTCGTGGGGGAACGCAAAGAGCAACCGTGCGGGTTCGTGGGGGAACGCAAAGAGCAACCGTGCGGGTTCGTGGGGGAACGCAAAGAGCAGCCGTGCGGGTTCGTGGGGGAACGCAAAGAGCAACCGTGCGGGTTCGTGGGGGAACGCAAAGAGCAGCCGTGCGGGTTCGTGGGGGAACGCAAAGAGCAGCCGTGCGGGTTCGTGGGGGAACGCAAAGAGGAACCGTGCGGGTTCGTGGGGGAACGCAAAGAGCAACCGTGCGGGTTCGTGGGGGAACGCAAAGAGCAACCGTGCGGGTTTGTGGGGGAACGCAAAGAGCAAGGGTGCGGGTTCGTGGGGGAACGCAAAGAGCAAGGGTGCGGGTTCGTGGTGGAACGCAAAGAGCAAGGGGGCGGGTTCGTGGGGGAACGCAAAGAGCAACCGTGCGGGTTCGTGGGGGAACGCAAAGAGCAGCCGTGCGGGTTTGTGGGGGAACGCAAAGAGCAAGGGGGCGGGTTCGTGGGGGAACGCAAAGAGCAACCGTGCGGGTTTGTGGGGGAACACAAAGAGCAGCCGTGCGGGTTCGTGGTGGAACGCAAAGAGGAACAGTGCGGGTTCGTGGGGGAACGCAAAGAGGAACCGTGCGGGTTCGTGGGGGAACGCAAAGAGCAAGGGTACCGGTTCGTGGGGGAACGCAAAGAGCAAGGGGGCGGGTTCGTGGGGGAACGCAAAGAGCAAGGGTGCGGGTTCGTGGGGGAACGCAAAGAGCAAGGGTGCGGGTTCGTGGGGGAACTCAAAGAGCAAGGGTGCGGGTTCGTGGGGGAACGCAAAGAGCAACCGTGCGGGTTCGTGGGGGAACGCAAAGAGCAACCGTGCGGGTTCGTGGGGGAGCGGAAAGAGAAACCGTGCGTGTTCTTGGGGGAACGCAAAGAGCAAGGGTGCGGGTTCGTGGGGGAACGCAAAGAGGAACCGTGCGGGTTCGTGTGGGAACGCGAAGAGGAACCGTGCGGGTTCGTGGGGGAACGCATAGAGGAACCGTGCGGGTTCGTGGGGGAACGCGAAGAGGAACCGTGCGGGTTCGTGGGTGAACGCAAAGAGCAAGGGTGCGAGTTCGTGTGGGAACGCAAAGAGCAAGGGGGCGGGTTCGTGGGGGAACGCAAAGAGGAATCGTGCGGGTTCGTGGGGGAACGCAAAGAGCAAGGGTGCGAGTTCGTGTGGGAACGCAAAGAGCAAGGGGGCGGGGTCGTGGGGGAACGCAAAGAGCAACCGTGCGGGTTCGTGGGGGTACGCAAAGTGGAACCGTGCAGGTTCGTGTTGGAACGCAAAGGGCAACCGTGCGGGTTCATGGGGGAACGCAAAGGGCAACCGTGCGGGTTCGTGGGGGAACGCAAAGAGGAACGGTGCGGGTTCGCGGGGGAACGCGAAGAGCAAGGGTGCGGGTTCGTGGGGGAACGCAAAGAGCAAGGGGGCGGGATCTTGGGGAACGCAAAGAGCAGCCGTGCGGGTTCGTGGGGGAACGCAAAGAGGAACAGTGCGGGTTCGTGGGAGAACGCAAAGAGCAGCCGTGTGGGTTCGTGGGGGAACGCAAAGAGCAACCGTGCGGGTTCGTGGGGGAACGCAAAGAGAAACCGTGCGGGTTCGTGGGGGAACGCAAAGAGCAGCCGTGCGGGTTCGTGGGGGAACGCAAAGAGCAGCCGTGCGGGTTCGTGGAGGAACGCTAAGAGGAACCGTGCGGGTTCGTGGGGGAACGCAAAGAGCAACCGTGCGGGTTCGTGGGGGAACGCAAAGAGCAAGGGGGCGGGTTCGTGGGGGAACGCAAAAAGCAAGGGGGCGGGTTCGTGGGGGAACGCAAAGAGCAACCGTGCGGGTTTGTGGGGGAACGCAAAGAGCAAGGGTGCGGGTTCGTGGGGGAACGCAAAGAGCAACCGTGCGGGTTCGTGGTGGAACGCAAAGAGCAAGGGGGCGGGTTCGTGGGGGAACGCAAAGAGCAACCGTGCGGGTTCGTGGGGGAACGCAAAGAGGAACCGTGCGGGTTCGTGGGGGAACGCAAAGAGGAACCATGCGGGTTCGTGGGGGAACGCAAAGAGCAACCGTGCGGGTTCGTGGGGGAACGCAAAGAGCAAGGGGGCGGGTTCGTGGGGGAACGCAAAGAGCAACCGTGCGGGTTTGTGGGGGAACGCAAAGAGCAACCGTGCGGGTTCGTGGGGGAACGCAAAGAGCAGCCGTGCGGGTTCGTGGGGGAACGCAAAGAGCAGCCGTGCGGGTTCGTGGGGGAACGCAATGAGCAAAGGTACGGGTTCGTAGGGGAACGCAAAGAGCAAGGGGGCGGGTTCGTGGGGGAACGCAAAGAGCAAGGGTGCGGGTTCGTGGGGGAACGCAAAGAGCAAGGGTGCGGGTTCGTGGGGGAACGCAAAGAGCAAGGGTGCGGGTTCGTGGGGGAACGCAACAAACAAGGGTGCGGGTTCGTGGGGGAACGCAAGGAGCAAGGGTGCGGGTTCGTGGGGGAACGCAAAGAGCAAGGGGGCGGGTTCTTGGGGAACGCAAAGAGCAGCCGTGAGGGTTCGTGGGGGAACGCAAAGAGGAACCGTGCGGGTTCGTGGGAGAACGCAAAGAGGAACCGTGCGGGTTCGTGGGGGAACGCAAAGAGCAACCGTGCGGGTTCGTGGGGGAACGCAAAGAGCAACCGTGCGGGTTCGTGGGGGAACGCAAAGAGCAGCCGTGCGGGTTCGTGGGGGAACGCAAAGAGCAACCGTGCGGGTTCGTGGGGGAACGCAAAGAGCAGCCGTGCGGGTTCGTGGGGGAACGCAAAGAGCAGCCGTGCGGGTTCGTGGGGGAACGCAAAGAGGAACCGTGCGGGTTCGTGGGGGAACGCAAAGAGCAACCGTGCGGGTTCGTGGGGGAACGCAAAGAGCAACCGTGCGGGTTTGTGGGGGAACGCAAAGAGCAAGGGTGCGGGTTCGTGGGGGAACGCAAAGAGCAAGGGTGCGGGTTCGTGGTGGAACGCAAAGAGCAGCCGTGCGGGTTCGTGGGGGAACGCAAAGAGGAACCGTGCGGGTTCGTGGGGGAACGCAAAGAGCAAGGGTACGGGTTCGTGGGGGAACGCAAAGAGCAAGGGGGCGGGTTCGTGGGGGAACGCAAAGAGCAAGGGTGCGGGTTCGTGGGGGAACGCAAAGAGCAAGGGTGCGGGTTCGTGGGGGAACGCAAAGAGCAAGGGTGCGGGTTCGTGGGGGAACGCAAAGAGCAAGGGTGCGGGTTCGTGGGGGAGCGGAAAGAGAAACCGTGCGTGTTCTTGGGGGAACGCAAAGAGCAAGGGTGCGGGTTCGTGGGGGAACGCAAAGAGGAACCGTGCGGGTTAGTGTGGGAACGCGAAGAGGAACCGTGCGGGTTCGTGGGGGAACGCAAAGAGGAACCGTGCGAGTTCGTGGGGGAACGCGAAGAGGAACCGTGCGGGTTCGTGGGTGAACGCAAAGAGCAATGGTGCGAGTTCGTGTGGGAACGCAAAGAGCAAGGGGGCGGGTTCGTGGGGGAACGCAAAGAGGAACCGTGCGGGTTCGTGGGGGAACGCAAAGAGCAAGGGTGCGAGTTCGTGTGGGAACGCAAAGAGCAAGGGGGCGGGGTCGTGGGGGAACGCAAAGAGCAACCGTGCGGGTTCGTGGGGGTACGCAAAGTGGAACCGTGCAGGTTCGTTTGGGAACGCAAAGGGCAACCGTGCGGGTTCATGGGGGAACGCAAAGTGCAACCGTGCGGGTTCGTGGGGGAACGCAAAGAGGAACGGTGCGGGTTCGCGGGGGAACGCGAAGAGCAAGGGTGCGGGTTCGTGGGGGAACGCAAAGAGCAAGGGGGCGGGTTCTTGGGGAACGCAAAGAGCAGCCGTGCGGGTTCGTGGGGGAACGCAAAGAGGAACAGTGCGGGTTCGTGGGAGAACGCAAAGAGCAGCCGTGTGGGTTCGTGGGGGAACGCAAAGAGCAGCCGTGCGGGTTCGTGGGGGAACGCAAAGAGAAACCGTGCGGGTTCGTGGGGGAACACAAAGAGCAGCCGTACGGGTTCGTGGGGGAACGCAAAGAGGAACCGTGCGGGTTCGTGGGGGAACGCAAAGAGCAACCGTGCGGGTTCGTGGGGGAACGCAAAGAGCAACCGTGCGGGTTCGTGGGGGAACGCAAAGAGCAAGGGTGCGGGTTCGTGGGGGAACGCAAAGAGCAACCGTGCGGGTCCGTGGAGGAACGCAAAAAGCAAGGGGGCGGGTTCGTGGGGGAACGCAAAGAGCAACCGTGCGGGTTTGTGGGGGAACGCAAATAGCAACCGTGCGGGTTCGTGGGGGAACGCAAAGAGCAACCGTGTGGGTTCGTGGGGGAACGCAAAGAGGAACCGTGCGGGTTCGTGGGGGAACGCAAAGAGGAACCGTGCGGGTTCGTGGGGGAACGCAAAGAGGAACCGTGCGGGTTCGTGGTGGAACGCAAAGAGCAAGGGGGCGGGTTCGTGGGGGAACGCAAAGAGCAACCGTGCGGGTTTGTGGGGGAACGCAAAGAGCAACCGTGCGGGTTCGTGGGGGAACGCAAAGAGCAAGGGTACGGGTTCGTGGGGGAACGCAAAGAGCAAGGGGGCGGGTTCGTGGGGGAACGCAAAGAGCAAGGGTGCGGGTTCGTGGGGGAACGCAAAGAGCAAGGGTGCGGGTTCGTGGGGGAACGCAAAGAGCAACCGTGCGGGTTCGTGGGGGAACGCAAAGAGCAACCGTGCGGGTTCGTGGGGGAACGCAAAGAGCAACCGTGCGGGTTCGTGGGGGAGCGGAAAGAGAAACCGTGCGGGTTCGTGGGGGAGCGGAAAGAGAAACCGTGCGTGTTCTTGGGGGAACGCAAAGAGCAAGGGTGCGGGTTCGTGGGGGAACGCAAAGAGGAACCGTGCAGGTTCGTGTGGGAACGCGAAGAGGAACCGTGCGGGTTCGTGGGGGAACGCAAAGAGGAACCGTGCGAGTTCGTGGGGGAACGCGAAGAGGAACCGTGCGGGTTCGTGGGTGAACGCAAAGAGCAAGGGTGCGAGTTCGTGTGGGAACGCAAAGAGCAAGGAGGCGGGTTCGTGGGGGAACGCAAAGAGGAACCGTGCGGGTTCGTGGGGGAACGCAAAGAGCAGCCGTGCGGGTTCGTGGGGGAACGCAAAGAGCAAGGGGGCGGGTTCGTGGGGGAACGCAAAGAGCAGCCGTGCGGGTTCGTGGGGGAACGCAAAGAGCAACCGTGCCGGTTCGTGGGGGAACGCAAAGAGCAACCGTGCGGGTTCGTGGGGGAATGCAAAGAGCAAGGGTGCGGGTTCGTGGGGGAACGCAACAAACAAGGGTGCGGGTTCGTGGGGGAACGCAAGGAGCAAGGGTGCGGGTTCGTGGGGGAACGCAAAGAGCAAGGGGGCGGGTTCTTGGGGAACGCAAAGAGCAGACGTGCGGGTTCGTGGGGGAACGCAAAGAGGAACCGTGCGGGTTCGTGGGAGAACGCAAAGAGGAACCGTGCGGGTTCGTGGGGGAACGCAAAGA
This sequence comes from Oreortyx pictus, assembly GCA_036925125.1. Lineage (NCBI taxonomy): Eukaryota > Metazoa > Chordata > Aves > Galliformes > Odontophoridae > Oreortyx > Oreortyx pictus. Next base: position 77,931 of record JAUPFR010000157.1, on the reverse strand, counting down.
GCTACCGTGCGGGTTCGTGGGGGAACGCAAAGAGCAACCGTGCGGGTTCGTGGGGGAACGCAAAGATCAGCCGTGCGGGTTCGTGGGGGAACGCAAAGAGCAACCGTGCGGGTTCGTGGGGGAACGCAAAGAGCAGCCGTGCGGGTTCGTGGGGGAACGCAAAGAGCAGCCGTGCGGGTTCGTGGGGGAACGCAAAGAGGAACCGTGCGGGTTCGTGGGGGAACGCAAAGAGCAAGGGTGCGGGTTCGTGGGGGAACGCAAAGAGCAACCGTGCGGGTTTGTGGGGGAACGCAAAGAGTAAGGGTGCGGGTTCGTGGGGGAACGCAAAGAGCAAGGGGGCGGGTTCGTGGGGGAACGCAAAGAGCAACCGTGCGGGTTCGTGGGGGAACGCAAAGAGTAAGGGTGCGGGTTCGTGGGGGAACGCAAAGAGCAAGGGGGCGGGTTCGTGGGGGAACGCAAAGAGCAACCGTGCGGGTTCGTGGGGGAACGCAAAGAGCAACCGTGCGGGTTCGTGGGGGAACGCAAAGAGGAACCGTGCGGGTTCGTGGGGGAACGCAAAGAGGAACCATGCGGGTTCGTGGGGGAACGCAAAGAGCAACCGTGCGGGTTCGTGGGGGAACGCAAAGAGCAAGGGGGCGGGTTCGTGGGGGAACGCAAAGAGCAACCGTGCGGGTTTGTGGGGGAACACAAAGAGCAGCCGTGCGGGTTCGTGGGGGAACGCAAAGAGGAACAGTGCGGGTTCGTGGGGGAACGCAAAGAGGAACCGTGCGGGTTCGTGGGGGAACGCAAAGAGCAAGGGTACGGGTTCGTGGGGGAACGCAAAGAGCAAGGGGGCGGGTTCGTGGGGGAACGCAAAGAGCAAGGGTGCGGGTTCGTGGGGGAACGCAAAGAGCAAGGGTGCGGGTTCGTGGGGGAACGCAAAGAGCAAGGGTGCTGGTTCGTGGGGGAACGCAAAGAGCAACCGTGCGGGTTCGTGGGGGAACGCAAAGAGCAACCGTGCGGGTTCGTGGGGGAGCGGAAAGAGAAACCGTGCGTGTTCTTGGGGGAACGCAAAGAGCAAGGGTGCGGGTTCGTGGGGGAACGCAAAGAGGAACCGTGCGGGTTCGTGTGGGAACGCGAAGAGGAACCGTGCGGGTTCGTGGGGGAACGCAAAGAGGAACCGTGCGAGTTCGTGGGGGAACGCGAAGAGGAACCGTGCGGGTTCGTGGGTGAACGCAAAGAGCAAGGGTGCGAGTTCGTGTGGGAACGCAAAGAGCAAGGGGGCGGGTTCGTGGGGGAACGCAAAGAGGAACCGTGCGGGTTCGTGGGGGAACGCAAAGAGCAAGGGTGCGAGTTCGTGTGGGAACGCAAAGAGCAAGGGGGCGGGGTCGTGGGGGAACGCAAAGAGCAACCGTGCGGGTTCGTGGGGGTACGCAAAGTGGAACCGTGCAGGTTCGTTTGGGAACGCAAAGGGCAACCGTGCGGGTTCATGGGGGAACGCAAAGGGCAACCGTGCGGGTTCGTGGGGGAACGCAAAGAGGAACGGTGCGGGTTCGCGGGGGAACGCGAAGAGCAAGGGTGCGGGTTCGTGGGGGAACGCAAAGAGCAAGGGGGCGGGTTCTTGGGGAACACAAAGAGCAGCCGTGCGGGTTCGTGGGGGAACGCAAAGAGGAACAGTGCGGGTTCGTGGGAGAACGCAAAGAGCAGCCGTGTGGGTTCGTGGGGGAACGCAAAGAGCAGCCTTGCGGGTTAGTGGGGGAACGCAAAGAGAAACCGTGCGGGTTCGTGGGGGAACGCAAACAGCAGCCGTGCGGGTTCGTGGGGGAACGCAAAGAGCAGCCGTGCGGGTTCGTGGAGGAACGCAAAGAGGAACCGTGCGGGTTCGTGGGGGAACGCAAAGAGCAACCGTGCGGGTTCGTGGGGGAACGCAAAGAGCAAGGGTGCGGGTTCGTGGGGGAACGCAAAGAGCAACCGTGCGGGTCCGTGGAGGAACGCAAAAAGCAAGGGGGCGGGATCGTGGGGGAACGCAAAGAGCAACCGTGCGGGTTTGTGGGGGAACGCAAATAGCAACCGTGCGGGTTCGTGGGGGAACGCAAAGAGCAACCGTGCGGGTTCGTGGGGGAACGCAAAGAGGAACCGTGCGGGTTCGTGGGGGAACGCAAAGAGGAACCGTGCGGGTTCGTGGGGGAACGCAAAGAGCAACCGTGCCGGTTCGTGGGGGAACGCAAAGAGCAACCGTGCGGGTTCGTGGGGGAATGCAAAGAGCAAGGGTGCGGGTTCGTGGGGGAACGCAAAGAGCAACCGTGCGGGTTCGTGGGGGAACGCAAAGAGCAACCGTGCGGGTTTGTGGGGGAACGCAAAGAGCAACCGTGCGGGTTCGTGGGGGAACGCAAAGAGCAACCGTGCGGGTTCGTGGTGGAACGCAAAGAGCAAGGGTGCGGGTTCGTGGGGGAACGCAAAGAGACAGGGTGCAGGTTCGTGGGGGAATGCAAAGAGAAACCGTGCGGTTTCGTGGGGGAACGCAAAGAGAAACCGTGCGGGTTCGTGCGGGAACACAAAGAGACAGGGTGCGGGTTCGTGGGGGAACGCAAAGAGCAACCGTGCGGGTTCGTAAGGGAACGCAAAGAGCAACCGTGCGGGTTCGTTGGGGAACGCAAAGAGGAACCGTGCAGGTTCGTGGGGGAACGCAAAGAGGAACCGTGCTAGTTCGTGGGGGAACGCAAAGAGCAACCGTGCAGGTTCGTGGGGGAACGCAAAGAGCAACCGTGCGGGTTCGTGGGGGAACGCAAAGAGCAACCGTGCGGGTTCGTGGGGGAACGCAAAGAGCAACCGTGCGGGTTCGTGGGGGAACGCAAAGAGCAACCGTGCGGGTTCGTGGGGGAACGCAAAGAGCAACCGTGCGGGTTCGTGGGGGAACGCAAAGAGCAACCGTGCGGGTTCGTGGGGGAATACAAAGAGCAAGGGTGCGGGTTCCTGGGGGAACGCAAAGAGCAGCCGTGCGGGTCTGTGGGGGAACGCAAAGAGGAACCGTACGGGTTCGTGGGGGAACGCAAAGAGCAAGGGTGCGGGTTCGTGGGGGAACGCAAAGTGCAACCGTGCGGGTTCGTGGTGGAACGCAAAGAGCAACCGTACGGGTTCGTGGGGGAACGCAAAGAGCAGCCGTGCGGGTTCGTGGGGGAACGGAAAGAGGAACCGTGCGGGTTCGTGGCGGAACGCAAAGAGCAACCGTGCAGGTTCGTGGGGGAACGCAAAGAGAAAGGGTGCGGTTTCGTGGGGGAACGCAAAGAGAAAGGGTGCGGGTTCGTGAGGGAACGCAAAGAGCAAGGGTGCTGGTTCGTGGGGGAACGCAAAGAGGAACCGTGCGAGTTCGTGGGGGAACGCAAAGAGGAACCGTGCGGGTTCGTGGGGGAACGCAAAGAGCAAGGGTGCGGGTTCGTGGGGGAACGCAAAGAGAAACCGTGCGGGTTCGTGGGGGAACGCAAAGAGCAACCGTGCGGGTTCGTGGTGGAACGCAAAGAGCAAGGGGGCGGGTTCGTGGGGGAACGCAAAGAGCAACCGTGCGGATTCGTGGGGGAACGCAAAGAGCAGCCGTGTGGGTTCGTGGGGGAACGCAAAGAGCAGCCGTGCGGGTTCGTGGGGGAACGCAAAGAGCAACCGTGCGGGTTCGTGGGGGAACGCAAAGAGCAAGGGTGCGCGTTCGTGGGGGAACGCAAAGAGAAACCGTGCGGGTTCGTGGGGGAACGCAAAGAGCAACCGTGCGGGTTCGTGGTGGAACGCAAAGAGCAAGGGGGCGGGTTCGTGGGGGAACGCAAAGAGCAACCGTGCGGGTTCGTGGGGGAACGCAAAGAGCAGCCATGTGGGTTCGTGGGGGAACGCAAAGAGCAGCCGTGCGGGTTTGTGGGGGAACGCAAAGAGCAACCGTGCGGGTTCGTGGTGGAACGCAAAGAGCAAGGGGGCGGGTTCGTGGGGGAACGCAAAGGGCAACCGTGCGGGTTCGTGGGGGAACGCAAAGAGCAACCGTGCGGGTTCGTGGGGGAACGCAAAGAGCAACCGTGCGGGTTCGTGGGGGAACGCAAAGAGGAACCGTGCGGGTTCGTGGTGGAACGGAAAGAGGAACCGTGCGGGTTCGTGGGGGAACGCAAAGAGCAACCGTGCGGGTTCGTGGTGGAACGCAAAGAGCAAGGGGGCGGGTTCGTGGGAGAACGCAAAGAGCAACCGTGCGGGTTTGTGGGGGAACGCAAAGAGCAACCGTGCGGGTTCGTGGGGGAACGCAAAGAGCAACCGTGCGGGTTCGTGGGGGAACGCAAAGAGGAACCGTGCGGGTTCGTGGGGGAACGCAAAGAGCAAGGGTGCGGGTTCGTGGGGGAACGCAAAGAGCAACCGTGCGGGTTTGTGGGGGAACGCAAAGAGTAAGGGTGCGGGTTCGTGGGGGAACGCAAAGAGCAACCATGCGGGTTCGTGGGGGAACACAAAGAGAAACTGTGCGGGTTCGTGGGGGAACGCAAAGAGACAGGGTGCGGGTTCGTGGGGGAACGCAAAGAGCAACCGTGCGGGTTCGTGGGGGAACGCAAAGAGCAACCGTGCAGGTTCGTGGGGGAACGCAAAGAGGAACCGTGCTAGTTCGTGGGGGAACGCAAAGAGCAACCGTGCGGGTTCGTGGTGGAACGCAAAGAGCAATTGTGCGGGTTCGTGGGGGAACGCAAATAGCAACCGTGCGGGTTCGTGGGGGAACGCAAAGAGCAACCGTGCGGGTTCGTGGGGGAACGCAAAGAGGAACCGTGCGGGTTCGTGGGGGAACGCAAAGAGCAAGGGTGCGGGTTCGTGGGGGAACGCAAAGAGTAAGGGTGCGGGTTCGTGGGGGAACGCAAAGAGCAACCATGCGGGTTCGTGGGGGAACCCAAAGAGTAACCGTGCGGGTTCGTGGGAGAACGCAAAGAGCAACCGTGCGGGTTCGTGTTCGAACACAAAGAGGAACCGTGCGGGTTCGTGGGGGAACGCAAAGAGCAGCCGTGCGGGTTCGTGGGGGAACGCAAAGAGCAGCCGTGCGGGTTCGTGGGGGAACGCAAAGAGCAACCGTGCAGGTTCGTGGGAGAACGCAAAGAGCAACCGTGCGGGTTCGTGGGGGAACGCAAAGAGCAACCGTGCGGGTTCGTGGGGGAACGCAAAGAGCAACCGTGCGGGTTCGTGGGGGAACGCAAAGAGACAGGGTGCAGGTTCGTGGGGGAACGCAAAGAGAAACCGTGCGGGTTCGTGGGGGAACGCAAAGAGGAACCGTGCTAGTTCGTGGGGGAACGCAAAGAGCAACCGTGCGGGTTCGTGGGGGAACGCAAAGAGCAACCGTGCGGGTTCGTGGGGGAACGCAAAGAGCAACCGTGCGGGTTCGTGGGGGAACGCAAAGAGCAACCGTGCAGGTTCGTGGGGGAACGCAAAGAGCAACCGTGCGGGTTCGTGGGGGAACGCAAAGAGCAACCGTGCGGGTTCGTGGGGGAACGCAAAGAGCAACCGTGCGGGTTCGTGAGGGAACGCAAAGAGCAAGGGTGCTGGTTCGTAGGGGAACGCAAAGAGGAACCGTGCGAGTTCGTGGGGGAACGCAAAGAGGAACCGTGCGGGTTCGTGGGGGAACGCAAAGAGCAAGGGTGCGGGTTCGTGGGGGAACGCAAAGAGAAACCGTGCGGGTTCGTGGGGGAACGCAAAGAGCAACCGTGCGGGTTCGTGGTGGAACGCAAAGAGCAAGGGGGCGGGTTCGTGGGGGAACGCAAAGAGCAACCGTGCGGGTTCGTGGGGGAACGCAAAGAGCAACCGTGCGGGTTCGTGGGGGAACGCAAAGAGCAACCGTGCGGGTTCGTGGGGGAACGCAAAGAGCAAGGGTGCGGGTTCGTGGGGGAACGCAAAAAGCAAGTGGGCGGGTTCGTGGGGGAACGCAAAGAGCAACCGTGCGGGTTTGTGGGGGAACGCAAAGAGCAAGGGTGCGGGTTCGTGGGGGAACGCAAAGAGCAACCGTGCGGGTTCGTGGTGGAACGCAAAGAGCAAGGGGGCGGGTTCGTGGGTGAACGCAAAGAGCAAGGGTGCGAGTTCATGTGGGAACGCAAAGAGCAAGGGGGCGGGTTCGTGGGGGAACGCAAAGAGGAACCGTGCGGGTTCGTGGGGGAACGCAAAGAGCAACCGTGCAGGTTCGTGGGGGAACGCAAAGAGCAAGGGGGCGGGTTCGTGGGGGAACGCAAAGAGCAAGGGTGCGGGTTCGTGGGGGAACGCAAAGAGCAACCGTGCGGGTTCGTGGGGGAACGCAAAGAGCAGCCGTGCGGGTTCGTGGGGGAACGCAAAGAGCAGCCGTGCGGGTTCGTGGGGGAACGCAAAGAGCAAGGGTACGGGTTCGTGGGGGAACGCAAAGAGCAAGGGGGCGGGTTCGTGGGGGAACGCAAAGAGCAAGGGTGCGGGTTCGTGGGGGAACGCAAAGAGCAAGGGTGCGGGTTCGTGGGGGAACGCAAAGAGCAATGGTGCGGGTTCGTGGGGGAACGCAACAAACAAGGGTGCGGGTTCGTGGGGGAACGCAAGGAGCAAGGGTGCGGGTTCGTGGGGGAACGCAAAGAGCAAGGGGGCGGGTTCTTGGGGAACGCAAAGAGCAGCCGTGAGGGTTCGTGGGGGAACGCAAAGAGGAACCGTGCGGGTTCGTGGGAGAACGCAAAGAGGAACCGTGCGGGTTCGTGGGGGAACGCAAAGAGCAACCGTGCGGGTTCGTGGGGGAACGCAAAGAGCAACCGTGCGGGTTCGTGGGGGAACGCAAATAGCAGCCGTGCGGGTTCGTGGGGGAACGCAAAGAGCAACCGTGCGGGTTCGTGGGGGAACGCAAAGAGCAGCCGTGCGGGTTCGTGGGGGAACGCAAAGAGCAGCCGTGCGGGTTCGTGGGGGAACGCAAAGAGGAACCGTGCGGGTTCGTGGGGGAACGCAAAGAGCAACCGTGCGGGTTCGTGGGGGAACGCAAAGAGCAACCGTGCGGGTTTGTGGGGGAACGCAAAGAGCAAGGGTGCGGGTTCGTGGGGGAACGCAAAGAGCAAGGGTGCGGGTTCGTGGTGGAACGCAAAGAGCAGCCGTGCGGGTTCGTGGGGGAACGCAAAGAGGAACCGTGCGGGTTCGTGGGGGAACGCAAAGAGCAAGGGTACGGGTTCGTGGGGGAACGCAAAGAGCAAGGGGGCGGGTTCGTGGGGGAACGCAAAGAGCAAGGGTGCGGGTTCGTGGGGGAACGCAAAGAGCAAGGGTGCGGGTTCGTGGGGGAACGCAAAGAGCAAGGGTGCGGGTTCGTGGGGTAACGCAAAGAGCAAGGGTGCGGGTTCGTGGGGGAACGCAAAGAGCAACCGTGCGGGTTCGTGGGGGAGCGGAAAGAGAAACCGTGCGTGTTCTTGGGGGAACGCAAAGAGCAAGGGTGCGGGTTCGTGGGGGAACGCAAAGAGGAACCGTGCGGGTTCGTGTGGGAACGCGAAGAGGAACCGTGCGGGTTCGTGGGGGAACGCAAAGAGGAACCGTGCGAGTTCGTGGGGGAACGCAAAGAGGAACCGTGCGGGTTCGTGGGTGAACGCAAAGAGCAAGGGTGCGAGTTCTTGTGGGAACGCAAAAAGCAAGGGGGCGGGTTCGTGGGGGAACGCAAAGAGCAAGGGTGCGAGTTCGTGTGGGAACGCAAAGAGCAAGGGTGCGAGTTCGTGTGGGAACGCAAAGAGCAAGGGGGCGGGGTCGTGGGGGAACGCAAAGAGCAACCGTGCGGGTTCGTGGGGGTACGCAAAGTGGAACCGTGCAGGTTCGTTTGGGAACGCAAAGGGCAACCGTGCGGGTTCATGGGGGAACGCAAAGGGCAACCGTGCGGGTTCGTGGGGGAACGCAAAGAGGAACGGTGCGGGTTCGCGGGGGAACGCGAAGAGCAAGGGTGCGGGTTCGTGGGGGAACGCAAAGAGCAAGGGGGCGGGTTCTTGGGGAACGCAAAGAGCAGCCGTGCGGGTTCGTGGGGGAACGCAAAGAGGAACAGTGCGGGTTCGTGGGAGAACGCAAAGAGCAGCCGTGTGGGTTCGTGGGGGAACGCAAAGAGCAGCCGTGCGGGTTCGTGGGGGAACGCAAAGAGAAACCGTGCGGGTTCGTGGGGGAACGCAAAGAGCAGCCGTGCGGGTTCGTGGGGGAACGCAAAGAGGAACCGTGCGGGTTCGTGGGGGAACGCAAAGAGCAACAGTGCGGGTTCGTGGGGGAACGCAAAGAGCAAGGGTGCGGGTTCGTGGGGGAACGCAAAGAGCAAGGGTGCGGGTTCGTGGGGGAACGCAAAGAGCAACCGTGCGGGTCCATGGAGGAACGCAAAAAGCAAGGTGGCGGGTTCGTGGGGGAACGCAAAGAGCAACCGTGCGGGTTTGTGGGGGAACGCAAATAGCAACCGTGCGGGTTCGTGGGGGAACGCAAAAGCAACCGTGCGGGTTCGTGGGGGAACGCAAAGAGGAACCGTGCGGGTTCGTGGGGGAACGCAAAGAGGAACCGTGCGGGTTCGTGGGGGAACGCAAAGAGGAACCGTGCGGGTTCGTGGTGGAACGCAAAGAGCAAGGGGGCGGGTTCGTGGGGGAACGCAAAGAGCAACCGTGCGGGTTTGTGGGGGAACGCAAAGAGCAACCGTGCGGGTTCGTGGGGGAACGCAAAGAGCAAGGGTACGGGTTCGTGGGGGAACGCAAAGAGCAAGGGGGCGGGTTCGTGGGGGAACGCAAAGAGCAAGGGTGCGGGTTCGTGGGGGAACGCAAAGAGCAAGGGTGCGGGTTCGTGGGGGAACGCAAAGAGCAACCGTGCGGGTTCGTGGGGGAACGCAAAGAGCAACCGTGCGGGTTCGTGGGGGAACGCAAAGAGCAACCGTGCGGGTTCGTGGGGGAGCGGAAAGAGAAACCGTGCGGGTTCGTGGGGGAGCGGAAAGAGAAACCGTGCGTGTTCTTGGGGGAACGCAAAGAGCAAGGGTGCGGGTTCGTGGGGGAACGCAAAGAGGAACCGTGCGGGTTCGTGTGGGAACGCGAAGAGGAACCGTGCGGGTTCGTGGGGGAACGCAAAGAGGAACCGTGCGAGTTCGTGGGGGAACGCAAAGAGGAACCGTGCGGGTTCGTGGGTGAACGCAAAGAGCAAGGGTGCGAGTTCGTGTGGGAACGCAAAGAGCAAGGGGGCGGGTTCGTGGGGGAACGCAAAGAGGAACCGTGCGGGTTCATGGGGGAACGCAAAGAGCAACCGTGCGGGTTCGTGGGGGAACGCAAAGAGCAAGGGTGCGGGTTCGTGGGGGAACGCAAAGAGCAAGGGTGCGGTTTCGTGGGGGAACGCAAAGAGCAACCGTGCCGGTTCGTGGGGGAACGCAAAGAGCAACCGTGCCGGTTCGTGGGGGAATGCAAAGAGCAAGGGTGCGGGTTCGTGGGGGAACGCAACAAACAAGGGTGCGGGTTCGTGGGGGAACGCAAGGAGCAAGGGTGCGGGTTCGTGGGGGAACGCAAAGAGCAAGGGGGCGGGTTCTTGGGGAACGCAAAGAGCAGACGTGCGGGTTCGTGGGGGAACGCAAAGAGGAACCGTGCGGGTTCGTGGGAGAACGCAAAGAGGAACCGTGCGGGTTCGTGGGGGAACGCAAAGAGCAACCGTGCGGGTTCGTGGGGGAACGCAAAGAGCAACCGTGCGGGTTCGTGGGGGAACGCAAAGAGCAGCCGTGCGGGTTCATGAGGGAACGCAAAGAGCAACCGTGCGGGTTCGTGGGGGAACGCAAAGAGCAGCCGTGCGGGTTCGTGGGGGAACGCAAAGAGCAGCCGTGCGGGTTCGTGGGGGAACGCAAAGAGGAACCGTGCGGGTTCGTGGGGGAACGCAAAGAGCAACCGTGCGGGTTCGTGGGGGAACGCAAAGAGCAACCGTGCGGGTTTGTGGGGGAACGCAAAGAGCAAGGGTGCGGGTTCGTGGGGGAACGCAAAGAGCAAGGGTGCGGGTTCGTGGTGGAACGCAAAGAGCAAGGGGGCGGGTTCGTGGGGGAACGCAAAGAGCAACCGTGCGGGTTCGTGGGGGAACGCAAAGAGGAACCGTGCGGGTTCGTGGGGGAACGCAAAGAGGAACCGTGCGGGTTCGTGGGGGAACGCAAAGAGCAACCGTGCGGGTTCGTGGGGGAACGCAAAGAGCAAGGGGGCGGGTTCGTGGGGGAACGCAAAGAGCAACCGTGCGGGTTTGTGGGTGAACGCAAAGAGCAACCGTGCGGGTTCGTGGGGGAACGCAAAGAGCAACCGTGCGGGTTCGTGGGGGAACGCAAAGAGCAACCGTGCGGGTTCGTGGGGGAACGCAAAGAGCAGCCGTGCGGGTTCGTGGGGGAACGCAAAGAGCAACCGTGCGGGTTCGTGGGGGAACGCAAAGAGTAAGGGTGCGGGTTCGTGGGGGAACGCAAAGAGCAACCATGCGGGTTCGTGGGCGAACACAAAGAGAAACTGTGCGGGTTCGTGGGGGAACGCAAAGAGACAGGGTGCGGGTTCGTGGGGGAACGCAAAGAGCAACCATGCGGGTTCGTGGGGGAACACAAAGAGAAACTGTGCGGGTTCGTGGGGGAACGCAAAGAGACAGGGTGCGGGTTCGTGGGGGAACGCAAAGAGCAACCGTGCGGGTTCGTGGGGGAACGCAAAGAGCAACCGTGCAGGTTCGTGGGGGAACGCAAAGAGGAACCGTGCTAGTTCGTGGGGGAACGCAAAGAGCAACCGTGCGGGTTCGTGGTGGAACGCAAAGAGCAATTGTGCGGGTTCGTGGGGGAACGCAAATAGCAACCGTGCGGGTTCGTGGGGGAACGCAAAGAGCAACCGTGCGGGTTCGTGGGGGAACGCAAAGAGGAACCGTGCGGGTTCGTGGGGGAACGCAAAGAGCAAGGGTGCGGGTTCGTGGGGGAACGCAAAGAGTAAGGGTGCGGGTTCGTGGGGGAACGCAAAGAGCAACCATGCGGGTTCGTGGGGGAACTCAAAGAGTAACCGTGCGGGTTCGTGGGAGAACGCAAAGAGCAACCGTGCGGGTTCGTGTTCGAACACAAAGAGGAACCGTGCGGGTTCGTGGGGGAACGCAAAGAGCAGCCGTGCGGGTTCGTGGGGGAACGCAAAGAGCAGCCGTGCGGGTTCGTGGGGGAACGCAAAGAGCAACCGTGCAGGTTCGTGGGAGAACGCAAAGAGCAACCGTGCGGGTTCGTGGGGGAACGCAAAGAGCAACCGTGCGGGTTCGTGGGGGAACGCAAAGAGCAACCGTGCGGGTTCGTGGGGGAACGCAAAGAGACAGGGTGCAGGTTCGTGGGGGAACGCAAAGAGAAACCGTGCGGGTTCGTGGGGGAACGCAAAGAGGAACCGTGCTAGTTCGTGGGGGAACGCAAAGAGCAACCGTGCGGGTTCGTGGGGGAACGCAAAGAGCAACCGTGCGGGTTCGTGGGGGAACGCAAAGAGCAACCGTGCGGGTTCGTGGGGGAACGCAAAGAGCAACCGTGCAGGTTCGTGGGGGAACGCAAAGAGCAACCGTGCGGGTTCGTGGGGGAACGCAAAGAGCAACCGTGCGGGTTCGTGGGGGAACGCAAAGAGCAACCGTGCGGGTTCGTGAGGGAACGCAAAGAGCAATGGTGCTGGTTCGTGGGGGAACGCAAAGAGGAACCGTGCGAGTTCGTGGGGGAACGCAAAGAGGAACCGTGCGGGTTCGTGGGGGAACGCAAAGAGCAATGGTGCGGGTTCGTGGGGGAATGCAAAGAGAAACCGTGCGGGTTCGTGGGGGAACGCAAAGAGCAAGGGTGCGGGTTCGTGGGGGAACGCAAAAAGCAAGGGGGCGGGTTCGTGGGGGAACGCAAAGAGCAACCGTGCGGGTTTGTGGGGGAACGCAAAGAGCAAGGGTGCGGGTTCGTGGGGGAACGCAAAGAGCAACCGTGCGGGTTCGTGGTGGAACGCAAAGAGCAAGGGGGCGGGTTCGTGGGGGAACGCAAACAGCAACCGTGCGGGTTCGTGGGGGAACGCAAAGAGGAACCGTGCGGGTTCGTGGGGGAACGCAAAGAGGAACCATGCGGGTTCGTGGGGGAACGCAAAGAGCAACCGTGCGGGTTCGTGGGGGAACACAAAGAGCAAGGGGGCGGGTTCGTGGGGGAACGCAAAGAGCAACCGTGCGGGTTCGTGGGGGAACGCAAAGAGCAACCGTGCGGGTTCGTGGGGGAACGCAAAGAGCAGCCGTGCGGGTTCGTGGGGGAACGCAAAGAGCAGCCGTGCGGGTTCGTGGGGGAACGCAAAGAGCAAGGGTACGGGTTCGTGGGGGAACGCAAAGAGCAAGGGGGCGGGTTCGTGGGGGAACGCAAAGAGCAAGGGTGCGGGTTCGTGGGGGAACGCAAAGAGCAAGGGTGCGGGTTCGTGGGGGAACGCAAAGAGCAAGGGTGCGGGTTCGTGGGGGAACGCAACAAACAAGGGTGCGGGTTCGTGGGGGAACGCAAGGAGCAAGGGTGCGGGTTCGTGGGGGAACGCAAAGAGCAAGGGGGCGGGTTCTTGGGGAACGCAAAGAGCAGCCGTGAGGGTTCGTGGGGGAACGCAAAGAGGAACCGTGCGGGTTCGTGGGAGAACGCAAAGAGGAACCGTGCGGGTTCGTGGGGGAACGCAAAGAGCAACCGTGCGGGTTCGTGGGGGAACGCAAAGAGCAGCCGTGCGGGTTCGTGGGGGAACGCAAAGAGGAACCGTGCGGATTCGTGGGGGAACGCAAAGAGCAACCGTGCGGGTTCGTGGGGGAACGCAAAGAGCAACCGTGCGGGTTTGTGGGGGAACGCAAAGAGCAAGGGTGCGGGTTCGTGGGGGAACGCAAAGAGCAAGGGGGCGGGTTCGTGGGGGAACGCAAAGAGCAAGGGTGCGGGTTCGTGGGGGAACGCAAAGAGCAAGGGTGCGGGTTCGTGGGGGAACGCAAAGAGCAAGGGTGCGGGTTCGTGGGGGAACGCAAAGAGCAACCGTGCGGGTTCGTGGGGGAGCGGAAAGAGAAACCGTGCGTGTTCTTGGGGGAACGCAAAGAGCAAGGGTGCGGGTTCGTGGGGGAACGCAAAGAGGAACCGTGCGGGTTCGTGTGGGAACGCGAAGAGGAACCGTGCGGGTTCGTGGGGGAACGCAAAGAGGAACCGTGCGAGTTTGTGGGGGAACGCAAAGAGGAACCGTGCGGGTTCGTGGGTGAACGCAAAGAGCAAGGGTGCGAGTTCGTGTGGGAACGCAAAAAGCAAGGGGGCGGGTTCGTGGGGGAACGCAAAGAGCAAGGGTGCGAGTTCGTGTGGGAACGCAAAGAGCAAGGGTGCGAGTTCGTGTGGGAACGCAAAGAGCAAGGGGGCGGGGTCGTGGGGGAACGCAAAGAGCAACCGTGCGGGTTCGTGGGGGTACGCAAAGTGGAACCGTGCAGGTTCGTTTGGGAACGCAAAGGGCAATCGTGCGGTTTCATGGGGGAACGCAAAGGGCAACCGTGCGGGTTCGTGGGGGAACGCAAAGAGGAACGGTGCGGGTTCGCGGGGGAACGCGAAGAGCAAGGGTGCGGGTTCGTGGGGGAACGCAAAGAGCAAGGGGGCGGGTTCCTGGGGAACGCAAAGAGCAGCCGTGCGGGTTCGTGGGGGAACGCAAAGAGGAACAGTGCGGGTTCGTGGGAGAACGCAAAGAGCAGCCGTGTGGGTTCGTGGGGGAACGCAAAGAGCAGCCGTGCGGGTTCGTGGGGGAACGCAAAGAGAAACCGTGCGGGTTCGTGGGGGAACGCAAAGAGCAGCCGTGCGGGTTCGTGGGGGAACGCAAAGAGCAACCGTGCGGGTTTGTGGGGGAACGCAAAGAGCAACCGTGCGGGTTCGTGGGGGAACGCAAAGAGCAAGGGTACGGGTTCGTGGGGGAACGCAAAGAGCAAGGGGGCGGGTTCGTGGGGGAACGCAAAGAGCAAGGGTGCGGGTTCGTGGGGGAACGCAAAGAGCAACCGTGCGGGTTCGTGGGGGAACGCAAAGAGCAACCGTGCGGGTTCGTGGGGGAACGCAAAGAGCAACCGTGCGGGTTCGTGGGGGAGCGGAAAGAGAAACCGTGCGGGTTCGTGGGGGAGCGGAAAGAGAAACCGTGCGTGTTCTTGGGGGAACGCAAAGAGCAAGGGTGCGGGTTCGTGGGGGAACGCAAAGAGGAACCGTGCGGGTTCGTGGGGGAACGCAAAGAGGAACCGTGCGGGTTCGTGGGGGAACGCAAAGAGGAACCGTGCGAGTTCGTGGGGGAACGCAAAGAGGAACCGTGCGGGTTCGTGGGTGAACGCAAAGAGCAAGGGTGCGAGTTCGTGTGGGAACGCAAAGAGCAAGGGGGCGGGTTCGTGGGGGAACGCAAAGAGGAACCGTGCGGGTTCATGGGGGAACGCAAAGAGCAAGGGTGCGGGTTCGTGGGGGAACGCAAAGAGCAAGGGTGCGGGTTCGTGGGGGAACGCAAAGAGCAAGGGTGCGGGTTCGTGGGGGAACGCAAAGAGCAACCGTGCCGGTTCGTGGGGGAACGCAAAGAGCAACCGTGCCGGTTCGTGGGGGAATGCAAAGAGCAAGGGTGCGGGTTCGTGGGGGAACGCAACAAACAAGGGTGCGGGTTCGTGGGGGAACGCAAGGAGCAAGGGTGCGGGTTCGTGGGGGAACGCAAAGAGCAAGGGGGCGGGTTTTTGGGGAACGCAAAGAGCAGACGTGCGGGTTCGTGGGGGAACGCAAAGAGGAACCGTGCGGGTTCGTGGGAGAACGCAAAGAGGAACCGTGCGGGTTCGTGGGGGAACGCAAAGAGCAACCGTGCGGGTTCGTGGGGGAACGCAAAGAGCAACCGTGCGGGTTCGTGGGGGAACGCAAAGAGCAGCCGTGCGGGTTCGTGGGGGAACGCAAAGAGCAACCGTGCGGGTTCGTGGGGGAACGCAAAGAGCAGCCGTGCGGGTTCGTGGGGGAACGCAAAGAGGAACCGTGCGGGTTCGTGGGGGAACGCAAAGAGCAACCGTGCGGGTTCGTGGGGGAACGCAAAGAGCAACCGTGCGGGTTTGTGGGGGAACGCAAAGAGCAACCGTGCGGGTTTGTGGGGGAACGCAAAGAGCAAGGGTGCGGGTTCGTGGGAGAACGCAAAGAGCAAGGGTGCGGGTTCGTGGTGGAACGCAAAGAGCAAGGGGGCGGGTTCGTGGGGGAACGCAAAGAGCAACCGTGCGGGTTCGTGGGGGAACCCAAAGAGGAACCGTGCGGGTTCGTGGGGGAACGCAAAGAGGAACCGTGCGGGTTCGTGGGGGAACGCAAAGAGCAACCGTGCGGGTTCGTGGGGGAACGCAAAGAGCAAGGGGGCGGGTTCGTGGGGGAACGCAAAGAGCAACCGTGCGGGTTTGTGGGG
Source organism: Oreortyx pictus (assembly GCA_036925125.1). Taxonomy (NCBI): domain Eukaryota; kingdom Metazoa; phylum Chordata; class Aves; order Galliformes; family Odontophoridae; genus Oreortyx; species Oreortyx pictus. The sequence goes on along the minus strand of JAUPFR010000157.1, from coordinate 62,605 downwards.
GAACACAAAGAGCAGCCGTGCGGGTTCGTGGGGGAACGCAAAGAGGAACAGTGCGGGTTCGTGGGGGAACGCAAAGAGGAACCGTGCGGGTTCGTGGGGGAACGCAAAGAGCAAGGGTACGGGTTCGTGGGGGAACGCAAAGAGCAAGGGGGCGGGTTCGTGGGGGAACGCAAAGAGCAAGGGAGCGGGTTCGTGGGGGAACGCAAAGAGCAAGGGTGCGGGTTCGTGGTGGAACGCAAAGAGGAACCGTGCGGGTTCGTGGGGGAACGCAAAGAGCAACCGTGCGGGTTCGTGGGGGAACGCAAAGAGCAACCGTGCGGGTTCGTGGGGGAGCGGAAAGAGAAACCGTGCGTGTTCTTGGGGGAACGCAAAGAGCAAGGATGCGGGTTCGTGGGGGAACGCAAAGAGGAACCGTGCGGGTTCGTGTGGGAACGCGACGAGGAACCGTGCGGGTTCGTGGGGGAACGCAAAGAGTAAACCGTGCGAGTTCGTGGGGGAACGCGAAGAGGAACCGTGCGGGTTCGTGGGTGAACGCAAAGAGCAAGGGTGCAAGTTCGTGTGGGAACGCAAAGAGCAAGGGGGCGGGTTCGTGGGGGAACGCAAAGAGGAACCGTGCGGGTTCGTGGGGGAACGCAAAGAGCAAGGGTGCGAGTTCGTGTGGGAACGCAAAGAGCAAGGGGGCGGGGTCGTGGGGGAACGCAAAGAGCAACCGTGCGGGTTCGTGGGGGTACGCAAAGTGGAACCGTGCAGGTTCGTTTGGGAACGCAAAGGGCAACCGTGCGGGTTCATGGGGGAACGCAAAGGGCAACCGTGCGGGTTCGTGGGGAAACGCAAAGAGGAACGGTGCGGGTTCGCGGGGGAACGCGAAGAGCAAGGGTGCGGGTTCGTGGGGGAACGCAAAGAGCAAGGGGGCGGGTTCTTGGGGAACGCAAAGAGCAGCCGCGTGGGTTCGTGGGGGAACGCAAAGAGCAAGGGTGCGGGTTCGTGGGAGAACGCAAAGAGCAGCCGTGTGGGTTCGTGGGGGAACGCAAAGAGCAGCCGTGCGGGTTCGTGGGGGAACGCAAAGAGAAACCGTGCGGGTTCGTGGGGGAACGCAAAGAGGAACCGTGCTAGTTCGTGGGGGAACGCAAAGAGCAACCATGCGGGTTCGTGGAGGAACGCAAAGAGGAACCGTGCGGGTTCGTGGGGGAACGCAAAGAGCAACCGTGCGGGTTCGTGGTGGAACGCAAAGAGCAAGGGTGCGGGTTCGTGGGGGAACGCAAAGAGCAACCGTGCGGGTCCGTGGAGGAACGCTAAAAGCAAGGGGGCGGGATCGTGGGGGAACGCAAAGAGCAACCGTGCGGGTTTGTGGGGGAACGCAAATAGCAACCGTGCGGGTTCGTGGGGGAACGCAAAGAGCAACCGTGCGGGTTCGTGGGGGAACGCAAAGAGGAACCGTGCGGGTTCGTGGGGGAACGCAAAGAGGAACCGTGCGGGTTCGTGGGGGAACGCAAAGAGCAACCGTGCCGGTTCGTGGGGGAACGCAAAGAGCAACCGTGCGGGTTCGTGGGGGAACGCAAAGAGCAACCGTGCGGGTTTGTGGGGGAACGCAAAGAGCAACCGTGCGGGTTCGTGGGGGAACGCAAAGAGCAACCGTGCGGGTTCGTGGTGGAACGCAAAGAGCAAGGGTGCGGGTTCGTGGGGGAACGCAAAGAGACAGGGTGCAGGTTCGTGGGGGAATGCAAAGAGAAACCGTGCGGTTTCGTGGGGGAACGCAAAGAGAAACCGTGCGGGTTCGTGGGGGAACACAAAGAGACAGGGTGCGGGTTCGTGGGGGAACGCAAAGAGCAACCGTGCGGGTTCGTAAGGGAACGCAAAGAGCAACCGTGCGGGTTCGTTGGGGAACGCAAAGAGGAACCGTGCAGGTTCGTGGGGGAACGCAAAGAGGAACCGTGCTAGTTCGTGGGGGAACGCAAAGAGGAACCGTGCGGGTTCGTGGGAGAACGCAAAGAGGAACCGTGCGGGTTCGTGGGGGAACGCAAAGAGCAACCGTGCGGGTTCGTGGGGGAACGCAAAGAGCAACCGTGCGGGTTCGTGGGGGAACGCAAAGAGCAGCCGTGCGGGTTCGTGGGGGAACGCAAAGAGCAACCGTGCGGGTTCGTGGGGGAACGCAAAGAGCAGCCGTGCGGGTTCGTGGGGGAACGCAAAGAGCAGCCGTGCGGGTTCGTGGGGGAACGCAAAGAGGAACCGTGCGGGTTCGTGGGGGAACGCAAAGAGCAACCGTGCGGGTTCGTGGGGGAACGCAAAGAGCAACCGTGCGGGTTTGTGGGGGAACGCAAAGAGCAAGGGTGCGGGTTCGTGGGGGAACGCAAAGAGCAAGGGTGCGGGTTCGTGGTGGAACGCAAAGAGCAAGGGGGCGGGTTCGTGGGGGAACGCAAAGAGCAACCGTGCGGGTTCGTGGGGGAACGCAAAGAGGAACCGTGCGGGTTCGTGGGGGAACGCAAAGAGGAACCGTGTGGGTTCGTGGGGGAACGCAAAGAGCAACCGTGCGGGTTCGTGGGGGAACGCAAAGAGCAAGGGGGCGGGTTCGTGGGTAACGCAAAGAGCAACCGTGCGGGTTTGTGGGGGAACACAAAGAGCAGCCGTGCGGGTTCGTGGGGGAACGCAAAGAGGAACAGTGCGGGTTCGTGGGGGAACGCAAAGAGGAACCGTGCGGGTTCGTGGGGGAACGCAAAGAGCAAGGGTACGGGTTCGTGGGGGAACGCAAAGAGCAAGGGGGCGGGTTCGTGGGGGAACGCAAAGAGCAAGGGAGCGGGTTCGTGGGGGAACGCAAAGAGCAAGGGTGCGGGTTCGTGGTGGAACGCAAAGAGGAACCGTGCGGGTTCGTGGGGGAACGCAAAGAGCAACCGTGCGGGTTCGTGGGGGAACGCAAAGAGCAACCGTGCGGGTTCGTGGGGGAGCGGAAAGAGAAACCGTGCGTGTTCTTGGGGGAACGCAAAGAGCAAGGATGCGGGTTCGTGGGGGAACGCAAAGAGGAACCGTGCGGGTTCGTGTGGGAACGCGACGAGGAACCGTGCGGGTTCGTGGGGGAACGCAAAGAGCAACCGTGCGAGTTCGTGGGGGAACGCGAAGAGGAACCGTGCGGGTTCGTGGGTGAACGCAAAGAGCAAGGGTGCGAGTTCGTGTGGGAACGCAAAGAGCAAGGGGGCGGGTTCGTGGGGGAACGCAAAGAGGAACCGTGCGGGTTCGTGGGGGAACGCAAAGAGCAAGGGTGCGAGTTCGTGGGGGAACGCAAAGAGCAAGGGGGCGGGGTCGTGGGGGAACGCAAAGAGCAACCGTGCGGGTTCGTGGGGGTACGCAAAGTGGAACCGTGCAGGTTCGTTTGGGAACGCAAAGGGCAACCGTGCGGGTTCATGGGGGAACGCAAAGGGCAACCGTGCGGGTTCGTGGGGAAACGCAAAGAGGAACGGTGCGGGTTCGCGGGGGAACGCGAAGAGCAAGGGTGCGGGTTCGTGGGGGAACGCAAAGAGCAAGGGGGCGGGTTCTTGGGGAACGCAAAGAGCAGCCGTGCGGGTTCGTGGGGGAACGCAAAGAGGAACAGTGCGGGTTCGTGGGAGAACGCAAAGAGCAGCCGTGTGGGTTCGTGGGGGAACGCAAAGAGCAGCCGTGCGGGTTCGTGGGGGAACGCAAAGAGAAACCGTGCGGGTTCGTGGGGGAACGCAAAGAGCAGCCGTGCGGGTTCGTGGGGGAACGCAAAGAGCAGCCGTGCGGGTTCGTGGGGGAACGCAAAGAGCAACCGTGCGGGTTCGTGGGGGAACGCAAAGAGCAAGGGTGCGGGTTCGTGGGGGAACGCAAAGAGCAACCGTGCGGGTCCGTGGAGGAACGCTAAAAGCAAGGGGGCGGGATCGTGGGGGAACGCAAAGAGCAACCGTGCGGGTTTGTGGGGGAACGCAAATAGCAACCGTGCGGGTTCGTGGGGGAACGCAAAGAGCAACCGTGCGGGTTCGTGGGGGAACGCAAAGAGGAACCGTGCGGGTTCGTGGGGGAACGCAAAGAGGAACCGTGCGGGTTCGTGGGGGAACGCAAAGAGCAACCGTGCCGGTTCGTGGGGGAACGCAAAGAGCAACCGTGCGGGTTCGTGGGGGAACGCAAAGAGCAACCGTGCGGGTTTGTGGGGGAACGCAAAGAGCAACCGTGCGGGTTCGTGGGGGAACGCAAAGAGCAACCGTGCGGGTTCGTGGTGGAACGCAAAGAGCAAGGGTGCGGGTTCGTGGGGGAACGCAAAGAGACAGAATGCAGGTTCGTGGGGGAATGCAAAGAGAAACCGTGCGGTTTCGTGGGGGAACGCAAAGAGAAACCGTGCGGGTTCGTGGGGGAACACAAAGAGACAGGGTGCGGGTTCGTGGGGGAACGCAAAGAGCAACCGTGCGGGTTCGTAAGGGAACGCAAAGAGCAACCGTGCGGGTTCGTTGGGGAACGCAAAGAGGAACCGTGCAGGTTCGTGGGGGAACGCAAAGAGGAACCGTGCTAGTTCGTGGGGGAACGCAAAGAGCAACCGTGCTGGTTCGTGGGGGAACGCAAAGAGCAACCGTGCGGGTTCGTGGGGGAACGCGAAGAGCAACCGTGCGGGTTCGTGGGGGAACGCAAAGAGCAACCGTGCGGGTTCTTGGGGGAACGCAAAGAGCAACCGTGCGGGTTCGTGGGGGAACGCAAAGAGCAACCGTGCGGGTTCGTGGGGGAACGCAAAGAGCAACCGTGCGGGTTCGTGGGGGAATACAAAGAGCAAGGGTGCGGGTTCCTGGGGGAACGCAAAGAGCAGCCGTGCGGGTTCGTGGGGGAACGCAAAGAGGAACCGTACGGGTTCGTGGGGGAACGCAAAGAGCAAGGGTGCGGGTTCGTGGGGGAACGCAAAGTGCAACCGTGCGGGTTCGTGGTGGAACGCAAAGAGCAACCGTACGGGTTCGTGGGGGAACGCAAAGAGCAGCCGTGCGGGTTCGTGGGGGAACGGAAAGAGGAACCGTGCGGGTTCGTGGCGGAACGCAAAGAGAAAGGGTGCGGTTTCGTGGGGGAACGCAAAGAGAAAGGGTGCGGGTTCGTGAGGGAACGCAAAGAGCAAGGGTGCTGGTTCGTGGGGGAACGCAAAGAGGAACCGTGCGAGTTCGTGGGGGAACGCAAAGAGGAACCGTGCGGGTTCGTGGGGGAACGCAAAGAGCAAGGGTGCGGGTTCGTGGGGGAACGCAAAGAGAAACCGTGCGGGTTCGTGGGGGAACGCAAAGAGCAACCGTGCGGGTTCGTGGTGGAACGCAAAGAGCAAGGGGGCGGGTTCGTGGGGGAACGCAAAGAGCAACCGTGCGGATTCGTGGGGGAACGCAAAGAGCAGCCGTGTGGGTTCGTGGGGGAACGCAAAGAGCAACCGTGCGGGTTCGTGGGGGAACGCAAAGAGCAACCGTGCGGGTTCGTGGGGGAACGCAAAGAGCAAGGGTGCGCGTTCGTGGGGGAACGCAAAGAGAAACCGTGCGGGTTCGTGGGGGAACGCAAAGAGCAACCGTGCTGGTTCGTGGTGGAACGCAAAGAGCAAGGGGGCGGGTTCGTGGGGGAACGCAAAGAGCAACCGTGCGGGTTCGTGGGGGAACGCAAAGAAGAGCCATGTGGGTTCGTGGGGGAACGCAAAGAGCAGCCGTGCGGGTTTGTGGGGGAACGCAAAGAGCAACCGTGCGGGTTCGTGGTGGAACGCAAAGAGCAAGGGGGCGGGTTCGTGGGGGAACGCAAAGGGCAACCGTGCGGGTTCGTGGGGGAACGCAAAGAGCAACCGTGCGGGTTCGTGGTGGAACGCAAAGAGCAACCGTGCGGGTTCGTGGGGGAACGCAAAGAGGAACCGTGCGGGTTCGTGGTGGAATGCAAAGAGGAACCGTGCGGGTTCGTGGGGGAACGCAAAGAGCAACCGTGCGGGTTCGTGGTGGAACGCAAAGAGCAAGGGGGCGGGTTCGTGGGGGAACGCAAAGAGCAACCGTGCGGGTTTGTGGGGGAACGCAAAGAGCAACCGTGCGGGTTCGTGGGGGAACGCAAAGAGCAACCGTGCGGGTTCGTGGGGGAACGCAAAGAGCTAAGGTGCGGGTTCGTGGGGGAACGCAAAGAGCAAGGGTGCGGGTTCGTGGGGGAACGCAAAGAGCAACCGTGCGGGTTCGTGTGGGAACGCAAAGAGTAAGGGTGCGGGTTCGTGGGGGAACGCAAAGAGCAACCATGCGGGTTCGTGGGGGAACACAAAGAGAAACTGTGCGGGTTCGTGGGGGAACGCAAAGAGACAGGGTGCGGGTTCGTGGGGGAACGCAAAGAGCAACCGTGCGGGTTCGTGGGGGAATGCAAAGAGCAACCGTGCAGGTTCGTGGGGGAACGCAAAGAGGAACCGTGCTAGTTCGTGGGGGAACGCAAAGAGCAACCGTGCGGGTTCGTGGTGGAACGCAAAGAGCAATTGTGCGGGTTCGTGGGGGAACGCAAATAGCAACCGTGCGGGTTCGTGGGGGAACGCAAAGAGCAACCGTGCGGGTTCGTGGGGGAACGCAAAGAGGAACCGTGCGGGTTCGTGGGGGAACGCAAAGAGCAAGGGTGCGGGTTCGTGGGGGAACGCAAAGAGTAAGGGTGCGGGTTCGTGGGGGAACGCAAAGAGCAACCATGCGGGTTCGTGGGGGAACTCAAAGAGTAACCGTGCGGGTTCGTGGGAGAACGCAAAGAGCAACCGTGCGGGTTCGTGTTCGAACACAAAGAGGAACCGTGCGGGTTCGTGGGGGAACGCAAAGAGCAGCCGTGCGGGTTCGTGGGGGAACGCAAAGAGCAACCGTGCAGGTTCGTGGGAGAACGCAAAGAGCAACCGTGCGGGTTCGTGAGGGAACGCAAAGAGCAACCGTGCGGGTTCGTGGGGGAACGCAAAGAGCAACCGTGCGGGTTCGTGGGGGAACGCAAAGAGACAGGGTGCAGGTTCGTGGGGGAACGCAAAGAGAAACCGTGCGGGTTCGTGGGGGAACGCAAAGAGAAACCGTGCGGGTTCGTGGGGGAACACAAAGAGACAGGGTGCGGGTTCGTGGGGGAACGCAAAGAGCAACCGTGCGGGTTCGTAAGGGAACGCAAAGAGCAACCGTGCAGGTTCGTTGGGGAACGCAAAGAGGAACCGTGCAGGTTCGTGGGGGAACGCAAAGAGGAACCGTGCTAGTTCGTGGGGGAACGCAAAGAGCAACCGTGCGGGTTCGTGGGGGAACGCAAAGAGCAACCGTGCGGGTTCGTGGGGGAACGCAAAGAGCAACCGTGCGGGTTCGTGGGGGAACGCAAAGAGCAACCGTGGAGGTTCGTGGGGGAACGCAAAGATCAACCGTGCGGGTTCGTGGGGGAACACAAAGAGCAACCGTGCGGGTTCATGGGGGAACGCAAAGAGAAAGGGTGCGGGTTCGTGAGGGAACGCAAAGAGCAAGGGTGCTGGTTCGTGGGGGAACGCAAAGAGGAACCGTGCGAGTTCGTGGGGGAACGCAAAGAGGAACCGTGCGGGTTCGTGGGGGAACGCAAAGAGCAAGGGTGCTGGTTCGTGGGGGAACGCAAAGAGAAACCGTGCGGGTTCGTGGGGGAACGCAAAGAGCAACCGTGCGGGTTCGTGGTGGAACGCAAAGAGCAAGGGGGCGGGTTCGTGGGGGAACGCAAAGAGCAACCGTGCGGGTTCGTGGGGGAACGCAAAGAGAAGCCGTGTGGGTTCGTGGGGAAACGCAAAGAGCAGCCGTGCGGGTTCGTGGGGGAACGCAAAGAGCAACCGTGCGGGTTCGTGGGGGAACGCAAAGAGCAACCGTGCGGGTTCGTGGGGGAACGCAAAGAGCAGCCGTGCTAGTTCGTGGGGGAACGCAAAGAGCAAGGGTGCGGGTTCGTGGGGGAACGCAAAGAGCAATTGTGCGGGTTCGTGGGGGAACGCAAATAGCAACCGTGCGGGTTCGTGGGGGAACGCAAAGAGGAACCGTGCGGGTTCGTGGGGGAACGCAAAGAGGAACCGTGCGGGTTCGTGAGGGAACGCAAAGAGCAACCGTGCGGGTTCGTGGTGGAACGCAAAGAGCAAGGGGGCGGGTTCGTGGGGGAACGCAAAGAGCAACCGTGCGGGTTTGTGGGGGAACGCAAAGAGCAACCGTGCGGGTTCGTGGGGGAACGCAAAGAGCAGTCGTGCTAGTTCGTGGGGGAACGCAAAGAGGAACCGTGCGGGTTCTTGGGGGAACGCAAAGAGCAAGGGTGCGAGTTCGTGTGGGAACGCAAAGAGCAAGGGGGCGGGGTCGTGGGGGAACGCAAAGAGCAACCGTGTGGGTTCGTGGGGGTACGCAAAGTGGAACCGTGCAGGTTCGTTTGGGAACGCAAAGGGCAACCGTGCGGGTTCATGGGGGAACGCAAAGGGCAACCGTGCGGGTTCGTGGGGGAACGCAAAGACGAACGGTGCGGGTTCGCGGGGGAACGCGAAGAGCAAGGGTGCGGGTTCGTGGGGGAACGCAAAGAGCAAGGGGGCGGGTTCTTGGGGAACGCAAAGAGCAGCCGTGCGGGTTCGTGGGGGAACGCAAAGAGGAACAGTGCGGGTTCGTGGGAGAACGCAAAGAGCAGCCGTGTGGGTTCGTGGGGGAACGCAAAGAGCAACCGTGCGGGTTCGTGGGGGAACGCAAAGAGCAACCGTGCGGGTTCGTGGGGGAGCGGAAAGAGAAACCGTGCGTGTTCTTGGGGGAACGCAAAGAGCAAGGATGCGGGTTCGTGGGGGAACGCAAAGAGGAACCGTGCGGGTTCGTGTGGGAACGCGACGAGGAACCGTGCGGGTTCGTGGGGGAACGCAAAGAGTAAACCGTGCGAGTTCGTGGGGGAACGCGAAGAGGAACCGTGCGGGTTCGTGGGTGAACGCAAAGAGCAAGGGTGCAAGTTCGTGTGGGAACGCAAAGAGCAAGGGGGCGGGTTCGTGGGGGAACGCAAAGAGGAACCGTGCGGGTTCGTGGGGGAACGCAAAGAGCAAGGGTGCGAGTTCGTGTGGGAACGCAAAGAGCAAGGGGGCGGGGTCGTGGGGGAACGCAAAGAGCAACCGTGCGGGTTCGTGGGGGTACGCAAAGTGGAACCGTGCAGGTTCGTTTGGGAACGCAAAGGGCAACCGTGCGGGTTCATGGGGGAACGCAAAGGGCAACCGTGCGGGTTCGTGGGGAAACGCAAAGAGGAACGGTGCGGGTTCGCGGGGGAACGCGAAGAGCAAGGGTGCGGGTTCGTGGGGGAACGCAAAGAGCAAGGGGGCGGGTTCTTGGGGAACGCAAAGAGCAGCCGCGCGGGTTCGTGGGGGAACGCAAAGAGCAAGGGTGCGGGTTCGTGGGAGAACGCAAAGAGCAGCCGTGTGGGTTCGTGGGGGAACGCAAAGAGCAGCCGTGCGGGTTCGTGGGGGAACGCAAAGAGAAACCGTGCGGGTTCGTGGGGGAACGCAAAGAGGAACCGTGCTAGTTCGTGGGGGAACGCAAAGAGCAACCATGCGGGTTCGTGGAGGAACGCAAAGAGGAACCGTGCGGGTTCGTGGGGGAACGCAAAGAGCAACCGTGCGGGTTCGTGGTGGAACGCAAAGAGCAAGGGTGCGGGTTCGTGGGGGAACGCAAAGAGCAACCGTGCGGGTCCGTGGAGGAACGCTAAAAGCAAGGGGGCGGGATCGTGGGGGAACGCAAAGAGCAACCGTGCGGGTTTGTGGGGGAACGCAAATAGCAACCGTGCGGGTTCGTGGGGGAACGCAAAGAAGAGCCATGTGGGTTCGTGGGGGAACGCAAAGAGCAGCCGTGCGGGTTTGTGGGGGAACGCAAAGAGCAACCGTGCGGGTTCGTGGTGGAACGCAAAGAGCAAGGGGGCGGGTTCGTGGGGGAACGCAAAGGGCAACCGTGCGGGTTCGTGGGGGAACGCAAAGAGCAACCGTGCGGGTTCGTGGTGGAACGCAAAGAGCAACCGTGCGGGTTCGTGGGGGAACGCAAAGAGGAACCGTGCGGGTTCGTGGTGGAATGCAAAGAGGAACCGTGCGGGTTCGTGGGGGAACGCAAAGAGCAACCGTGCGGGTTCGTGGTGGAACGCAAAGAGCAAGGGGGCGGGTTCGTGGGGGAACGCAAAGAGCAAGGGGGCGGGTTCGTGGGGGAACGCAAAGAGCAACCGTGCGGGTTCGTGGGGGAACGCAAAGAGCAACCGTGCGGGTTCGTGGGGGAACGCAAAGAGCTAAGGTGCGGGTTCGTGGGGGAACGCAAAGAGCAAGGGTGCGGGTTCGTGGGGGAACGCAAAGAGCAACCGTGCGGGTTCGTGTGGGAACGCAAAGAGTAAGGGTGCGGGTTCGTGGGGGAACGCAAAGAGCAACCATGCGGGTTCGTGGGGGAACACAAAGAGAAACTGTGCGGGTTCGTGGGGGAACGCAAAGAGACAGGGTGCGGGTTCGTGGGGGAACGCAAAGAGCAACCGTGCGGGTTCGTGGGGGAATGCAAAGAGCAACCGTGCAGGTTCGTGGGGGAACGCAAAGAGGAACCGTGCTAGTTCGTGGGGGAACGCAAAGAGCAACCGTGCGGGTTCGTGGTGGAACGCAAAGAGCAATTGTGCGGGTTCGTGGGGGAACGCAAATAGCAACCGTGCGGGTTCGTGGGGGAACGCAAAGAGCAACCGTGCGGGTTCGTGGGGGAACGCAAAGAGGAACCGTGCGGGTTCGTGGGGGAACGCAAAGAGCAAGGGTGCGGGTTCGTGGGGGAACGCAAAGAGTAAGGGTGCGGGTTCGTGGGGGAACGCAAAGAGCAACCATGCGGGTTCGTGGGGGAACTCAAAGAGTAACCGTGCGGGTTCGTGGGAGAACGCAAAGAGCAACCGTGCGGGTTCGTGTTCGAACACAAAGAGGAACCGTGCGGGTTCGTGGGGGAACGCAAAGAGCAGCCGTGCGGGTTCGTGGGGGAACGCAAAGAGCAACCGTGCAGGTTCGTGGGAGAACGCAAAGAGCAACCGTGCGGGTTCGTGAGGGAACGCAAAGAGCAACCGTGCGGGTTCGTGGGGGAACGCAAAGAGCAACCGTGCGGGTTCGTGGGGGAACGCAAAGAGACAGGGTGCAGGTTCGTGGGGGAACGCAAAGAGAAACCGTGCGGGTTCGTGGGGGAACGCAAAGAGAAACCGTGCGGGTTCGTGGGGGAACACAAAGAGACAGGGTGCGGGTTCGTGGGGGAACGCAAAGAGCAACCGTGCGGGTTCGTAAGGGAACGCAAAGAGCAACCGTGCAGGTTCGTTGGGGAACGCAAAGAGGAACCGTGCAGGTTCGTGGGGGAACGCAAAGAGGAACCGTGCTAGTTCGTGGGGGAACGCAAAGAGCAACCGTGCGGGTTCGTGGGGGAACGCAAAGAGCAACCGTGCGGGTTCGTGGGGGAACGCAAAGAGCAACCGTGCGGGTTCGTGGGGGAACGCAAAGAGCAACCGTGGAGGTTCGTGGGGGAACGCAAAGATCAACCGTGCGGGTTCGTGGGGGAACACAAAGAGCAACCGTGCGGGTTCATGGGGGAACGCAAAGAGAAAGGGTGCGGGTTCGTGAGGGAACGCAAAGAGCAAGGGTGCTGGTTCGTGGGGGAACGCAAAGAGGAACCGTGCGAGTTCGTGGGGGAACGCAAAGAGGAACCGTGCGGGTTCGTGGGGGAACGCAAAGAGCAAGGGTGCTGGTTCGTGGGGGAACGCAAAGAGAAACCGTGCGGGTTCGTGGGGGAACGCAAAGAGCAACCGTGCGGGTTCGTGGTGGAACGCAAAGAGCAAGGGGGCGGGTTCGTGGGGGAACGCAAAGAGCAACCGTGCGGGTTCGTGGGGGAACGCAAAGAGAAGCCGTGTGGGTTCGTGGGGAAACGCAAAGAGCAGCCGTGCGGGTTCGTGGGGGAACGCAAAGAGCAACCGTGCGGGTTCGTGGGGGAACGCAAAGAGCAACCGTGCGGGTTCGTGGGGGAACGCAAAGAGCAGCCGTGCTAGTTCGTGGGGGAACGCAAAGAGCAAGGGTGCGGGTTCGTGGGGGAACGCAAAGAGCAATTGTGCGGGTTCGTGGGGGAACGCAAATAGCAACCGTGCGGGTTCGTGGGGGAACGCAAAGAGGAACCGTGCGGGTTCGTGGGGGAACGCAAAGAGGAACCGTGCGGGTTCGTGAGGGAACGCAAAGAGCAACCGTGCGGGTTCGTGGTGGAACGCAAAGAGCAAGGGGGCGGGTTCGTGGGGGAACGCAAAGAGCAACCGTGCGGGTTTGTGGGGGAACGCAAAGAGCAACCGTGCGGGTTCGTGGGGGAACGCAAAGAGCAGTCGTGCTAGTTCGTGGGGGAACGCAAAGAGGAACCGTGCGGGTTCTTGGGGGAACGCAAAGAGCAAGGGTGCGAGTTCGTGTGGGAACGCAAAGAGCAAGGGGGCGGGGTCGTGGGGGAACGCAAAGAGCAACCGTGTGGGTTCGTGGGGGTACGCAAAGTGGAACCGTGCAGGTTCGTTTGGGAACGCAAAGGGCAACCGTGCGGGTTCATGGGGGAACGCAAAGGGCAACCGTGCGGGTTCGTGGGGGAACGCAAAGACGAACGGTGCGGGTTCGCGGGGGAACGCGAAGAGCAAGGGTGCGGGTTCGTGGGGGAACGCAAAGAGCAAGGGGGCGGGTTCTTGGGGAACGCAAAGAGCAGCCGTGCGGGTTCGTGGGGGAACGCAAAGAGGAACAGTGCGGGTTCGTGGGAGAACGCAAAGAGCAGCCGTGTGGGTTCGTGGGGGAACGCAAAGAGCAACCGTGCGGGTTCGTGGGGGAACGCAAAGAGCAACCGTGCGGGTTCGTGGGGGAGCGGAAAGAGAAACCGTGCGTGTTCTTGGGGGAACGCAAAGAGCAAGGATGCGGGTTCGTGGGGGAACGCAAAGAGGAACCGTGCGGGTTCGTGTGGGAACGCGACGAGGAACCGTGCGGGTTCGTGGGGGAACGCAAAGAGTAAACCGTGCGAGTTCGTGGGGGAACGCGAAGAGGAACCGTGCGGGTTCGTGGGTGAACGCAAAGAGCAAGGGTGCAAGTTCGTGTGGGAACGCAAAGAGCAAGGGGGCGGGTTCGTGGGGGAACGCAAAGAGGAACCGTGCGGGTTCGTGGGGGAACGCAAAGAGCAAGGGTGCGAGTTCGTGTGGGAACGCAAAGAGCAAGGGGGCGGGGTCGTGGGGGAACGCAAAGAGCAACCGTGCGGGTTCGTGGGGGTACGCAAAGTGGAACCGTGCAGGTTCGTTTGGGAACGCAAAGGGCAACCGTGCGGGTTCATGGGGGAACGCAAAGGGCAACCGTGCGGGTTCGTGGGGAAACGCAAAGAGGAACGGTGCGGGTTCGCGGGGGAACGCGAAGAGCAAGGGTGCGGGTTCGTGGGGGAACGCAAAGAGCAAGGGGGCGGGTTCTTGGGGAACGCAAAGAGCAGCCGCGCGGGTTCGTGGGGGAACGCAAAGAGCAAGGGTGCGGGTTCGTGGGAGAACGCAAAGAGCAGCCGTGTGGGTTCGTGGGGGAACGCAAAGAGCAGCCGTGCGGGTTCGTGGGGGAACGCAAAGAGAAACCGTGCGGGTTCGTGGGGGAACGCAAAGAGGAACCGTGCTAGTTCGTGGGGGAACGCAAAGAGCAACCATGCGGGTTCGTGGAGGAACGCAAAGAGGAACCGTGCGGGTTCGTGGGGGAACGCAAAGAGCAACCGTGCGGGTTCGTGGTGGAACGCAAAGAGCAAGGGTGCGGGTTCGTGGGGGAACGCAAAGAGCAACCGTGCGGGTCCGTGGAGGAACGCTAAAAGCAAGGGGGCGGGATCGTGGGGGAACGCAAAGAGCAACCGTGCGGGTTTGTGGGGGAACGCAAATAGCAACCGTGCGGGTTCGTGGGGGAACGCAAAGAGCAACCGTGCGGGTTCGTGGGGGAACGCAAAGAGGAACCGTGCGGGTTCGTGGGGGAACGCAAAGAGGAACCGTGCGGGTTCGTGGGGGAACGCAAAGAGCAACCGTGCCGGTTCGTGGGGGAACGCAAAGAGCAACCGTGCGGGTTCGTGGGGGAACGCAAAGAGCAACCGTGCGGGTTTGTGGGGGAACGCAAAGAGCAACCGTGCGGGTTCGTGGGGGAACGCAAAGAGCAACCGTGCGGGTTCGTGGTGGAACGCAAAGAGCAAGGGTGCGGGTTCGTGGGGGAACGCAAAGAGACAGGGTGCAGGTTCGTGGGGGAATGCAAAGAGAAACCGTGCGGTTTCGTGGGGGAACGCAAAGAGAAACCGTGCGGGTTCGTGGGGGAACACAAAGAGACAGGGTGCGGGTTCGTGGGGGAACGCAAAGAGCAACCGTGCGGGTTCGTAAGGGAACGCAAAGAGCAACCGTGCGGGTTCGTTGGGGAACGCAAAGAGGAACCGTGCAGGTTCGTGGGGGAACGCAAAGAGGAACCGTGCTAGTTCGTGGGGGAACGCAAAGAGGAACCGTGCGGGTTCGTGGGAGAACGCAAAGAGGAACCGTGCGGGTTCGTGGGGGAACGCAAAGAGCAACCGTGCGGGTTCGTGGGGGAACGCAAAGAGCAACCGTGCGGGTTCGTGGGGGAACGCAAAGAGCAGCCGTGCGGGTTCGTGGGGGAACGCAAAGAGCAACCGTGCGGGTTCGTGGGGGAACGCAAAGAGCAGCCGTGCGGGTTCGTGGGGGAACGCAAAGAGCAGCCGTGCGGGTTCGTGGGGGAACGCAAAGAGGAACCGTGCGGGTTCGTGGGGGAACGCAAAGAGCAACCGTGCGGGTTCGTGGGGGAACGCAAAGAGCAACCGTGCGGGTTTGTGGGGGAACGCAAAGAGCAAGGGTGCGGGTTCGTGGGGGAACGCAAAGAGCAAGGGTGCGGGTTCGTGGTGGAACGCAAAGAGCAAGGGGGCGGGTTCGTGGGGGAACGCAAAGAGCAACCGTGCGGGTTCGTGGGGGAACGCAAAGAGGAACCGTGCGGGTTCGTGGGGGAACGCAAAGAGGAACCGTGTGGGTTCGTGGGGGAACGCAAAGAGCAACCGTGCGGGTTCGTGGGGGAACGCAAAGAGCAAGGGGGCGGGTTCGTGGGTAACGCAAAGAGCAACCGTGCGGGTTTGTGGGGGAACACAAAGAGCAGCCGTGCGGGTTCGTGGGGGAACGCAAAGAGGAACAGTGCGGGTTCGTGGGGGAACGCAAAGAGGAACCGTGCGGGTTCGTGGGGGAACGCAAAGAGCAAGGGTACGGGTTCGTGGGGGAACGCAAAGAGCAAGGGGGCGGGTTCGTGGGGGAACGCAAAGAGCAAGGGAGCGGGTTCGTGGGGGAACGCAAAGAGCAAGGGTGCGGGTTCGTGGTGGAACGCAAAGAGGAACCGTGCGGGTTCGTGGGGGAACGCAAAGAGCAACCGTGCGGGTTCGTGGGGGAACGCAAAGAGCAACCGTGCGGGTTCGTGGGGGAGCGGAAAGAGAAACCGTGCGTGTTCTTGGGGGAACGCAAAGAGCAAGGATGCGGGTTCGTGGGGGAACGCAAAGAGGAACCGTGCGGGTTCGTGTGGGAACGCGACGAGGAACCGTGCGGGTTCGTGGGGGAACGCAAAGAGCAACCGTGCGAGTTCGTGGGGGAACGCGAAGAGGAACCGTGCGGGTTCGTGGGTGAACGCAAAGAGCAAGGGTGCGAGTTCGTGTGGGAACGCAAAGAGCAAGGGGGCGGGTTCGTGGGGGAACGCAAAGAGGAACCGTGCGGGTTCGTGGGGGAACGCAAAGAGCAAGGGTGCGAGTTCGTGGGGGAACGCAAAGAGCAAGGGGGCGGGGTCGTGGGGGAACGCAAAGAGCAACCGTGCGGGTTCGTGGGGGTACGCAAAGTGGAACCGTGCAGGTTCGTTTGGGAACGCAAAGGGCAACCGTGCGGGTTCATGGGGGAACGCAAAGGGCAACCGTGCGGGTTCGTGGGGAAACGCAAAGAGGAACGGTGCGGGTTCGCGGGGGAACGCGAAGAGCAAGGGTGCGGGTTCGTGGGGGAACGCAAAGAGCAAGGGGGCGGGTTCTTGGGGAACGCAAAGAGCAGCCGTGCGGGTTCGTGGGGGAACGCAAAGAGGAACAGTGCGGGTTCGTGGGAGAACGCAAAGAGCAGCCGTGTGGGTTCGTGGGGGAACGCAAAGAGCAGCCGTGCGGGTTCGTGGGGGAACGCAAAGAGAAACCGTGCGGGTTCGTGGGGGAACGCAAAGAGCAGCCGTGCGGGTTCGTGGGGGAACGCAAAGAGCAGCCGTGCGGGTTCGTGGGGGAACGCAAAGAGCAACCGTGCGGGTTCGTGGGGGAACGCAAAGAGCAAGGGTGCGGGTTCGTGGGGGAACGCAAAGAGCAACCGTGCGGGTCCGTGGAGGAACGCTAAAAGCAAGGGGGCGGGATCGTGGGGGAACGCAAAGAGCAACCGTGCGGGTTTGTGGGGGAACGCAAATAGCAACCGTGCGGGTTCGTGGGGGAACGCAAAGAGCAACCGTGCGGGTTCGTGGGGGAACGCAAAGAGGAACCGTGCGGGTTCGTGGGGGAACGCAAAGAGGAACCGTGCGGGTTCGTGGGGGAACGCAAAGAGCAACCGTGCCGGTTCGTGGGGGAACGCAAAGAGCAACCGTGCGGGTTCGTGGGGGAACGCAAAGAGCAACCGTGCGGGTTTGTGGGGGAACGCAAAGAGCAACCGTGCGGGTTCGTGGGGGAACGCAAAGAGCAACCGTGCGGGTTCGTGGTGGAACGCAAAGAGCAAGGGTGCGGGTTCGTGGGGGAACGCAAAGAGACAGAATGCAGGTTCGTGGGGGAATGCAAAGAGAAACCGTGCGGTTTCGTGGGGGAACGCAAAGAGAAACCGTGCGGGTTCGTGGGGGAACACAAAGAGACAGGGTGCGGGTTCGTGGGGGAACGCAAAGAGCAACCGTGCGGGTTCGTAAGGGAACGCAAAGAGCAACCGTGCGGGTTCGTTGGGGAACGCAAAGAGGAACCGTGCAGGTTCGTGGGGGAACGCAAAGAGGAACCGTGCTAGTTCGTGGGGGAACGCAAAGAGCAACCGTGCTGGTTCGTGGGGGAACGCAAAGAGCAACCGTGCGGGTTCGTGGGGGAACGCGAAGAGCAACCGTGCGGGTTCGTGGGGGAACGCAAAGAGCAACCGTGCGGGTTCTTGGGGGAACGCAAAGAGCAACCGTGCGGGTTCGTGGGGGAACGCAAAGAGCAACCGTGCGGGTTCGTGGGGGAACGCAAAGAGCAACCGTGCGGGTTCGTGGGGGAATACAAAGAGCAAGGGTGCGGGTTCCTGGGGGAACGCAAAGAGCAGCCGTGCGGGTTCGTGGGGGAACGCAAAGAGGAACCGTACGGGTTCGTGGGGGAACGCAAAGAGCAAGGGTGCGGGTTCGTGGGGGAACGCAAAGTGCAACCGTGCGGGTTCGTGGTGGAACGCAAAGAGCAACCGTACGGGTTCGTGGGGGAACGCAAAGAGCAGCCGTGCGGGTTCGTGGGGGAACGGAAAGAGGAACCGTGCGGGTTCGTGGCGGAACGCAAAGAGAAAGGGTGCGGTTTCGTGGGGGAACGCAAAGAGAAAGGGTGCGGGTTCGTGAGGGAACGCAAAGAGCAAGGGTGCTGGTTCGTGGGGGAACGCAAAGAGGAACCGTGCGAGTTCGTGGGGGAACGCAAAGAGGAACCGTGCGGGTTCGTGGGGGAACGCAAAGAGCAAGGGTGCGGGTTCGTGGGGGAACGCAAAGAGAAACCGTGCGGGTTCGTGGGGGAACGCAAAGAGCAACCGTGCGGGTTCGTGGTGGAACGCAAAGAGCAAGGGGGCGGGTTCGTGGGGGAACGCAAAGAGCAACCGTGCGGATTCGTGGGGGAACGCAAAGAGCAGCCGTGTGGGTTCGTGGGGGAACGCAAAGAGCAACCGTGCGGGTTCGTGGGGGAACGCAAAGAGCAACCGTGCGGGTTCGTGGGGGAACGCAAAGAGCAAGGGTGCGCGTTCGTGGGGGAACGCAAAGAGAAACCGTGCGGGTTCGTGGGGGAACGCAAAGAGCAACCGTGCTGGTTCGTGGTGGAACGCAAAGAGCAAGGGGGCGGGTTCGTGGGGGAACGCAAAGAGCAACCGTGCGGGTTCGTGGGGGAACGCAAAGAAGAGCCATGTGGGTTCGTGGGGGAACGCAAAGAGCAGCCGTGCGGGTTTGTGGGGGAACGCAAAGAGCAACCGTGCGGGTTCGTGGTGGAACGCAAAGAGCAAGGGGGCGGGTTCGTGGGGGAACGCAAAGGGCAACCGTGCGGGTTCGTGGGGGAACGCAAAGAGCAACCGTGCGGGTTCGTGGTGGAACGCAAAGAGCAACCGTGCGGGTTCGTGGGGGAACGCAAAGAGGAACCGTGCGGGTTCGTGGTGGAATGCAAAGAGGAACCGTGCGGGTTCGTGGGGGAACGCAAAGAGCAACCGTGCGGGTTCGTGGTGGAACGCAAAGAGCAAGGGGGCGGGTTCGTGGGGGAACGCAAAGAGCAACCGTGCGGGTTTGTGGGGGAACGCAAAGAGCAACCGTGCGGGTTCGTGGGGGAACGCAAAGAGCAACCGTGCGGGTTCGTGGGGGAACGCAAAGAGCTAAGGTGCGGGTTCGTGGGGGAACGCAAAGAGCAAGGGTGCGGGTTCGTGGGGGAACGCAAAGAGCAACCGTGCGGGTTCGTGTGGGAACGCAAAGAGTAAGGGTGCGGGTTCGTGGGGGAACGCAAAGAGCAACCATGCGGGTTCGTGGGGGAACACAAAGAGAAACTGTGCGGGTTCGTGGGGGAACGCAAAGAGACAGGGTGCGGGTTCGTGGGGGAACGCAAAGAGCAACCGTGCGGGTTCGTGGGGGAATGCAAAGAGCAACCGTGCAGGTTCGTGGGGGAACGCAAAGAGGAACCGTGCTAGTTCGTGGGGGAACGCAAAGAGCAACCGTGCGGGTTCGTGGTGGAACGCAAAGAGCAATTGTGCGGGTTCGTGGGGGAACGCAAATAGCAACCGTGCGGGTTCGTGGGGGAACGCAAAGAGCAACCGTGCGGGTTCGTGGGGGAACGCAAAGAGGAACCGTGCGGGTTCGTGGGGGAACGCAAAGAGCAAGGGTGCGGGTTCGTGGGGGAACGCAAAGAGTAAGGGTGCGGGTTCGTGGGGGAACGCAAAGAGCAACCATGCGGGTTCGTGGGGGAACTCAAAGAGTAACCGTGCGGGTTCGTGGGAGAACGCAAAGAGCAACCGTGCGGGTTCGTGTTCGAACACAAAGAGGAACCGTGCGGGTTCGTGGGGGAACGCAAAGAGCAGCCGTGCGGGTTCGTGGGGGAACGCAAAGAGCAACCGTGCAGGTTCGTGGGAGAACGCAAAGAGCAACCGTGCGGGTTCGTGAGGGAACGCAAAGAGCAACCGTGCGGGTTCGTGGGGGAACGCAAAGAGCAACCGTGCGGGTTCGTGGGGGAACGCAAAGAGACAGGGTGCAGGTTCGTGGGGGAACGCAAAGAGAAACCGTGCGGGTTCGTGGGGGAACGCAAAGAGAAACCGTGCGGGTTCGTGGGGGAACACAAAGAGACAGGGTGCGGGTTCGTGGGGGAACGCAAAGAGCAACCGTGCGGGTTCGTAAGGGAACGCAAAGAGCAACCGTGCAGGTTCGTTGGGGAACGCAAAGAGGAACCGTGCAGGTTCGTGGGGGAACGCAAAGAGGAACCGTGCTAGTTCGTGGGGGAACGCAAAGAGCAACCGTGCGGGTTCGTGGGGGAACGCAAAGAGCAACCGTGCGGGTTCGTGGGGGAACGCAAAGAGCAACCGTGCGGGTTCGTGGGGGAACGCAAAGAGCAACCGTGGAGGTTCGTGGGGGAACGCAAAGATCAACCGTGCGGGTTCGTGGGGGAACACAAAGAGCAACCGTGCGGGTTCATGGGGGAACGCAAAGAGAAAGGGTGCGGGTTCGTGAGGGAACGCAAAGAGCAAGGGTGCTGGTTCGTGGGGGAACGCAAAGAGGAACCGTGCGAGTTCGTGGGGGAACGCAAAGAGGAACCGTGCGGGTTCGTGGGGGAACGCAAAGAGCAAGGGTGCTGGTTCGTGGGGGAACGCAAAGAGAAACCGTGCGGGTTCGTGGGGGAACGCAAAGAGCAACCGTGCGGGTTCGTGGTGGAACGCAAAGAGCAAGGGGGCGGGTTCGTGGGGGAACGCAAAGAGCAACCGTGCGGGTTCGTGGGGGAACGCAAAGAGAAGCCGTGTGGGTTCGTGGGGAAACGCAAAGAGCAGCCGTGCGGGTTCGTGGGGGAACGCAAAGAGCAACCGTGCGGGTTCGTGGGGGAACGCAAAGAGCAACCGTGCGGGTTCGTGGGGGAACGCAAAGAGCAGCCGTGCTAGTTCGTGGGGGAACGCAAAGAGCAAGGGTGCGGGTTCGTGGGGGAACGCAAAGAGCAATTGTGCGGGTTCGTGGGGGAACGCAAATAGCAACCGTGCGGGTTCGTGGGGGAACGCAAAGAGGAACCGTGCGGGTTCGTGGGGGAACGCAAAGAGGAACCGTGCGGGTTCGTGAGGGAACGCAAAGAGCAACCGTGCGGGTTCGTGGTGGAACGCAAAGAGCAAGGGGGCGGGTTCGTGGGGGAACGCAAAGAGCAACCGTGCGGGTTTGTGGGGGAACGCAAAGAGCAACCGTGCGGGTTCGTGGGGGAACGCAAAGAGCAGTCGTGCTAGTTCGTGGGGGAACGCAAAGAGGAACCGTGCGGGTTCTTGGGGGAACGCAAAGAGCAAGGGTGCGAGTTCGTGTGGGAACGCAAAGAGCAAGGGGGCGGGGTCGTGGGGGAACGCAAAGAGCAACCGTGTGGGTTCGTGGGGGTACGCAAAGTGGAACCGTGCAGGTTCGTTTGGGAACGCAAAGGGCAACCGTGCGGGTTCATGGGGGAACGCAAAGGGCAACCGTGCGGGTTCGTGGGGGAACGCAAAGACGAACGGTGCGGGTTCGCGGGGGAACGCGAAGAGCAAGGGTGCGGGTTCGTGGGGGAACGCAAAGAGCAAGGGGGCGGGTTCTTGGGGAACGCAAAGAGCAGCCGTGCGGGTTCGTGGGGGAACGCAAAGAGGAACAGTGCGGGTTCGTGGGAGAACGCAAAGAGCAGCCGTGTGGGTTCGTGGGGGAACGCAAAGAGCAGCCGTGCGGGTTCGTGTGGGAACGCAAAGAGCAACCGTGCGGGTTCGTGGGGGAACGCAAAGAGCAACCGTGCGGGTTCGTGGGGGAACGCAAAGAGCAACCGTGCGGGTTCGTGGGGGAACGCAAAGAGCAACCGTGCGGGTTCGTGGGGGAACGCAAAAAGCAAGGGGGCGGGTTCGTGGGGGAACTCAAAGAGCAACCGTGCGGGTTTGTGGGGGAACGCAAAGAGCAAGGGTGCGGGTTCGTGGGGGAACGCAAAGAGCAACCGTGCGGGTTCGTGGTGGAACGCAAAGAGCAAGGGGGCGGGTTCGTGGGGGAACGCAAAGAGCAACCGTGCGGGTTCGTGGGGGAACGCAAAGAGGAACCGTGCGGGTTCGTGGGGGAACGCAAAGAGCAAGGGGGCGGGTTCGTGGGGGAACGCAAAGAGGAACCGTGCGGGTTCGTGGGGGAACGCAAAGAGCAAGGGGGCGGGTTCGTGGGGGAACGCAAAGAGCAACCGTGCGGGTTTGTGGGGGAACGCAAAGAGCAACCGTGCGGGTTCGTGGGGGAACGCAAAGAGCAGCCGTGCGGGTTCGTGGGGGAACGCAAAGAGCAAGGGTACGGGTTCGTGGGGGAACGCAAAGAGCAAGGGGGCGGGTTCGTGGGGGAACGCAAAGAGCAAGGGTGCGGGTTCGTGGGGGAACGCAAAGAGCAAGGGTGCGGGTTCGTGGGGGAACGCAAAGAGCAAGGGTGCGGGTTCGTGGGGGAACGCAACAAACAAGGGTGCGGGTTCGTGGGGGAACGCAAGGAGCAAGGGTGCGGGTTCGTGGGGGAACGCAAAGAGCAAGGGGGCGGGTTCTTGGGGAACGCAAAGAGCAGCCGTGAGGGTTCGTGGGGGAACGCAAAGAGGAACCGTGCGGGTTCGTGGGAGAACGCAAAGAGGAACCGTGCGGGTTCGTGGGGGAACGCAAAGAGCAACCGTGCGGGTTCGTGGGGGAACGCAAAGAGCAACCGTGCGGGTTCGTGGGGGAACGCAAAGAGCAGCCGTGCGGGTTCGTGGGGGAACGCAAAGAGCAACCGTGCGGGTTCGTGGGGGAACGCAAAGAGCAGCCGTGCGGGTTCGTGGGGGAACGCAAAGAGCAGCCGTGCGGGTTCGTGGGGGAACGCATAGAGGAACCGTGCGGGTTCGTGGGGGAACGCAAAGAGCAACCGTGCGGGTTCGTGGGGGAACGCAAAGAGCAACCGTGCGGGTTTGTGGGGGAACGCAAAGAGCAAGGGTGCGGGTTCGTGGGGGAACGCAAAGAGCAATGGTGCGGGTTCGTGGTGGAACGCAAAGAGCAGCCGTGCGGGTTCGTGGGGGAACGCAAAGAGGAACCGTGCGGGTTCGTGGGGGAACGCAAAGAGCAAGGGTACGGGTTCGTGGGGGAACGCAAAGAGCAAGGGGGCGGGTTCGTGGGGGAACGCAAAGAGCAAGGGGGCGGGTTCGTGGGGGAACGCAAAGAGCAAGGGTGCGGGTTCGTGGGGGAACGCAAAGAGCAAGGGTGCGGGTTCGTGGGGGAACGCAAAGAGCAAGGGTGCGGGTTCGTGGGGGAACGCAAAGAGCAAGGGTGCGGGTTCGTGGGGGAACGCAAAGAGCAACCATGGGGGTTCGTGGGGGAGCGGAAAGAGAAACCGTGCGTGTTCTTGGGGGAACGCAAAGAGCAAGGGTGCGGGTTCGTGGGGGAACGCAAACAGGAACCGTGCGGGTTCGTGTGGGAACGCGAAGAGGAACCGTGCGGGTTCGTGGGGGAACGCAAAGAGGAACCGTGCGAGTTCGTGGGGGAACGCGAAGAGGAACCGTGCGGGTTCGTGGGTGAACGCAAAGAGCAAGGGTGCGAGTTCGTGTGGGAACGCAAAAAGCAAGGGGGCGGGTTCGTGGGGGAACGCAAAGAGGAACCGTGCGGGTTCGTGGGGGAACGCAAAGAGCAAGGGTGCGAGTTCGTGTGGGAACGCAAAGAGTAAGGGGGCGGGGTCGTGGGGGAACGCAAAGAGCAACCGTGCGGGTTCGTGGGGGTACGCAAAGTGGAACCGTGCAGGTTCGTTTGGGAACGCAAAGGGCAACCGTGCGGGTTCATGGGGGAACGCAAAGGGCAACCGTGCGGGTTCGTGGGGGAACGCAAAGAGGAACGGTGCGGGTTCGCGGGGGAACGCGAAGAGCAAGGGTGCGGGTTCGTGGGGGAACGCAAAGAGCAAGGGGGCGGGTTCTTGGGGAACGCAAAGAGCAGCCGTGCGGGTTCGTGGGGGAACGCAAAGAGGAACAGTGCGGGTTCGTGGGAGAACGCAAAGAGCAGCCGTGTGGGTTCGTGGGGGAACGCAAAGAGCAGCCGTGCGGGTTCGTGGGGGAACGCAAAGAGAAACCGTGCGGGTTCGTGGGGGAACGCAAAGAGCAGCCGTGCGGGTTCGTGGGGGAACGCAAAGAGGAACCGTGCGGGTTCGTGGGGGAACGCAAAGAGCAACCGTGCGGGTTCGTGGGGGAACGCAATGAGCAAGGGTGCGGGTTCGTGGGGGAACGCAAAGAGCAAGGGTGCGGGTTCGTGGGGGAACGCAAAGAGCAACCGTGCGGGTCCATGGAGAAACGCAAAAAGCAAGGTGGCGGGTTCGTGGGGGAACGCAAAGAGCAACCGTGCGGGTTTGTGGGGGAACGCAAATAGCAACCGTGCGGGTTCGTGGGGGAACGCAAAGAGCAACCGTGCGGGTTCGTGGGGGAACGCAAAGAGAAACCGTGCGGGTTCGTGGGGGAACGCAAAGAGCAGCCGTGCGGGTTCGTGGGGGAACGCAAAGAGGAACCGTGCGGGTTCGTGGGGGAACGCAAAGAGCAACCGTGCGGGTTCGTGGGGGAACGCAAAGAGCAAGGGTGCGGGTTCGTGGGGGAACGCAAAGAGCAAGGGTGCGGGTTCGTGGGGGAACGCAAAGAGCAACCGTGCGGGTTCGTGGGGGAACGCAAAGAGCAAGGGTGCGGGTTCGTGGGGGAACGCAAAGAGCAAGGGTGCGGGTTTGTGGGGGAACGCAAAGAGCAACCGTGCGGGTTCGTGGGGGAACGCAAAGAGCAACCGTGCAGGTTCGTGGGGGAACGCAAAGAGGAACCGTGCTAGTTCGTGGGGGAACGCAAAGAGCAACCGTGCGGGTTCGTGGTGGAACGCAAAGAGCAATTGTGCGGGTTCGTGGGGGAACGCAAATAGCAACCGTGCGGGTTCGTGGGGGAACGCAAAGAGCAACCGTGCGGGTTCGTGGGGGAACGCAAAGAGGAACCGTGCGGGTTCGTGGGGGAACGCAAAGAGCAAGGGTGCGGGTTCGTGGGGGAACGCAAAGAGTAAGGGTGCGGGTTCGTGGGGGAACGCAAAGAGCAACCATGCGGGTTCGTGGGGGAACTCAAAGAGTAACCGTGCGGGTTCGTGGGAGAACGCAAAGAGCAACCGTGCGGGTTCGTGTTCGAACACAAAGAGGAACCGTGCGGGTTCGTGGGGGAACGCAAAGAGCAGCCGTGCGGGTTCGTGGGGGAACGCAAAGAGCAGCCGTGCGGGTTCGTGGGGGAACGCAAAGAGCAACCGTGCAGGTTCGTGGGAGAACGCAAAGAGCAACCGTGCGGGTTCGTGGGGGAACGCAAAGAGCAACCGTGCGGGTTCGTGGGGGAACGCAAAGAGCAACCGTGCGGGTTCGTGGGGGAACGCAAAGAGACAGGGTGCAGGTTCGTGGGGGAACGCAAAGAGAAACCGTGCGGGTTCGTGGGGGAACGCAAAGAGGAACCGTGCTAGTTCGTGGGGGAACGCAAAGAGCAACCGTGCGGGTTCGTGGGGGAACGCAAAGAGCAACCGTGCGGGTTCGTGGGGGAACGCAAAGAGCAACCGTGCGGGTTCGTGGGGGAACGCAAAGAGCAACCGTGCAGGTTCGTGGGGGAACGCAAAGAGCAACCGTGCGGGTTCGTGGGGGAACGCAAAGAGCAACCGTGCGGGTTCGTGGGGGAACGCAAAGAGCAACCGTGCGGGTTCGTGAGGGAACGCAAAGAGCAAGGGTGCTGGTTCGTGGGGGAACGCAAAGAGGAACCGTGCGAGTTCGTGGGGGAACGCAAAGAGGAACCGTGCGGGTTCGTGGGGGAACGCAAAGAGCAATGGTGCGGGTTCGTGGGGGAATGCAAAGAGAAACCGTGCGGGTTCGTGGGGGAACGCAAAGAGCAAGGGTGCGGGTTCGTGGGGGAACGCAAAAAGCAAGGGGGCGGGTTCGTGGGGGAACGCAAAGAGCAACCGTGCGGGTTTGTGGGGGAACGCAAAGAGCAAGGGTGCGGGTTCGTGGGGGAACGCAAAGAGCAACCGTGCGGGTTCGTGGTGGAACGCAAAGAGCAAGGGGGCGGGTTCGTGGGGGAACGCAAACAGCAACCGTGCGGGTTCGTGGGGGAACGCAAAGAGGAACCGTGCGGGTTCGTGGGGGAACGCAAAGAGGAACCATGCGGGTTCGTGGGGGAACGCAAAGAGCAACCGTGCGGGTTCGTGGGGGAACACAAAGAGCAAGGGGACGGGTTCGTGGGGGAACGCAAAGAGCAACCGTGCGGGTTCGTGGGGGAACGCAAAGAGCAACCGTGCGGGTTCGTGGGGGAACGCAAAGAGCAGCCGTGCGGGTTCGTGGGGGAACGCAAAGAGCAGCCGTGCGGGTTCGTGGGGGAACGCAAAGAGCAAGGGTACGGGTTCGTGGGGGAACGCAAAGAGCAAGGGGGCGGGTTCGTGGGGGAACGCAAAGAGCAAGGGTGCGGGTTCGTGGGGGAACGCAAAGAGCAAGGGTGCGGGTTCGTGGGGGAACGCAAAGAGCAAGGGTGCGGGTTCGTGGGGGAACGCAACAAACAAGGGTGCGGGTTCGTGGGGGAACGCAAGGAGCAAGGGTGCGGGTTCGTGGGGGAACGCAAAGAGCAAGGGGGCGGGTTCTTGGGGAACGCAAAGAGCAGCCGTGAGGGTTCGTGGGGGAACGCAAAGAGGAACCGTGCGGGTTCGTGGGAGAACGCAAAGAGGAACCGTGCGGGTTCGTGGGGGAACGCAAAGAGCAACCGTGCGGGTTCGTGGGGGAACGCAAAGAGCAACCGTGCGGGTTCGTGGGGGAACGCAAATAGCAGCCGTGCGGGTTCGTGGGGGAACGCAAAGAGCAACCGTGCGGGTTCGTGGGGGAACGCAAAGAGCAGCCGTGCGGGTTCGTGGGGGAACGCAAAGAGCAGCCGTGCGGGTTCGTGGGGGAACGCAAAGAGGAACCGTGCGGATTCGTGGGGGAACGCAAAGAGCAACCGTGCGGGTTCGTGGGGGAACGCAAAGAGCAACCGTGCGGGTTTGTGGGGGAACGCAAAGAGCAAGGGTGCGGGTTCGTGGGGGAACGCAAAGAGCAAGGGGGCGGGTTCGTGGGGGAACGCAAAGAGCAAGGGTGCTGGTTCGTGGGGGAACGCAAAGAGCAAGGGTGCGGGTTCGTGGGGGAACGCAAAGAGCAAGGGTGCGGGTTCGTGGGGGAACGCAAAGAGCAACCGTGCGGGTTCGTGGGGGAGCGGAAAGAGAAACCGTGCGTGTTCTTGGGGGAACGCAAAGAGCAAGGGTGCGGGTTCGTGGGGGAACGCAAAGAGGAACCGTGCGGGTTCGTGTGGGAACGCGAAGAGGAACCGTGCGGGTTCGTGGGGGAACGCAAAGAGGAACCGTGCGAGTTCGTGGGGGAACGCAAAGAGGAACCGTGCGGGTTCGTGGGTGAACGCAAAGAGCAAGGGTGCGAGTTCGTGTGGGAACGCAAAAAGCAAGGGGGCGGGTTCGTGGGGGAACGCAAAGAGCAAGGGTGCGAGTTCGTGTGGGAACGCAAAGAGCAAGGGTGCGAGTTCGTGTGGGAACGCAAAGAGCAAGGGGGCGGGGTCGTGGGGGAACGCAAAGAGCAACCGTGCGGGTTCGTGGGGGTACGCAAAGTGGAACCGTGCAGGTTCGTTTGGGAACGCAAAGGGCAATCGTGCGGGTTCATGGGGGAACGCAAAGGGCAACCGTGCGGGTTCGTGGGGGAACGCAAAGAGGAACGGTGCGGGTTCGCGGGGGAACGCGAAGAGCAAGGGTGCGAGTTCGTGTGGGAACGCAAAGAGCAAGGGGGCGGGTTCGTGGGGGAACGCAAAGAGGAACCGTGCGGGTTCATGGGGGAACGCATAGAGCAAGGGTGCGGGTTCGTGGGGGAACGCAAAGAGCAAGGGTGCGGGTTCGTGGGGGAACGCAAAGAGCAAGGGTGCGGGTTCGTGGGGGAACGCAAAGAGCAACCGTGCCGGTTCGTGGGGGAACGCAAAGAGCAACCGTGCCGGTTCGTGGGGGAATGCAAAGAGCAAGGGTGCGGGTTCGTGGGGGAACGCAACAAACAAGGGTGCGGGTTCGTGGGGGAACGCAAGGAGCAAGGGTGCGGGTTCGTGGGGGAACGCAAAGAGCAAGGGGGCGGGTTCTTGGGGAACGCAAAGAGCAGACGTGCGGGTTCGTGGGGGAACGCAAAGAGGAACCGTGCGGGTTCGTGGGAGAACGCAAAGAGGAACCGTGCGGGTTCGTGGGGGAACGCAAAGAGCAACCGTGCGGGTTCGTGGGGGAACGCAAAGAGCAACCGTGCGGGTTCGTGGGGGAACGCAAAGAGCAGCCGTGCGGGTTCGTGGGGGAACGCAAAGAGCAACCGTGCGGGTTCGTGGGGGAACGCAAAGAGCAGCCGTGCGGGTTCGTGGGGGAACGCAAAGAGGAACCGTGCGGGTTCGTGGGGGAACGCAAAGAGCAACCGTGCGGGTTCGTGGGGGAACGCAAAGAGCAACCGTGCGGGTTTGTGGGGGAACGCAAAGAGCAAGGGTGCGGGTTCGTGGGAGAACGCAAAGAGCAAGGGTGCGGGTTCGTGGTGGAACGCAAAGAGCAACCGTGCCGGTTCGTGGGGGAACGCAAAGAGCAACCGTGCCGGTTCGTGGGGGAATGCAAAGAGCAAGGGTGCGGGTTCGTGGGGGAACGCAAAGAGGAACCGTGCGGGTTCGTGGGGGAACGCAAAGAGCAACCGTGCGGGTTCGTGGGGGAACGCAAAGAGCAAGGGGGCGGGTTCGTGGGGGAACGCAAAGAGCAACCGTGCGGGTTTGTGGGGGAACACAAAGAGACAGGGTGCGGGTTCGTGGGGGAACGCAAAGAGCAACCGTGCGGGTTCGTAAGGGAACGCAAAGAGCAACCGTGCGGGTTCGTGGGGGAATACAAAGAGCAAGGGGGCGGGTTCCTGGGGGAACGCAAAGAGCAGCCGTGCGGGTTCGTGGGGGAACGCAAAGAGGAACCGTACGGGTTCGTGGGGGAACGCAAAGAGCAAGGGTGCGGGTTCGTGGGGGAACGCAAAGTGCAACCGTGCGGGTTCGTGGTGGAACGCAAAGAGCAACCGTACGGGTTCGTGGGGGAACGCAAAGAGCAGCCGTGCGGGTTCGTGGGGGAACGGAAAGAGGAACCGTGCGGGTTCGTGGCGGAACGCAAAGAGAAATGGTGCGGTTTCGTGGGGGAACGCAAAGAGAAAGGGTGCGGGTTCGTGAGGGAACGCAAAGAGCAAGGGTGCTGGTTCGTGGGGGAACGCAAAGAGGAACCGTGCGGGTTCGTGGGGGAACGCAAAGAGGAACGGTGCGGGTTCGCGGGGGAACGCGAAGAGCAAGGGTGCGGGTTCGTGGGGGAACGCAAAGAGCAAGGGGGCGGGTTCTTGGGGAACGCAAAGAGCAGCCGTGCGGGTTCGTGGGGGAACGCAAAGAGGAACAGTGCGGGTTCGTGGGAGAACGCAAAGAGCAGCCGTGTGGGTTCGTGGGGGAACGCAAAGAGCAGCCGTGCGGGTTCGTGGGGGAACGCAAAGAGAAACCGTGCGGGTTCGTGGGGGAACGCAAAGAGCAGCCGTGCGGGTTCGTGGGGGAACGCAAAGAGGAACCGTGCGGGTTCGTGGGGGAACGCAAAGAGCAACAGTGCGGGTTCGTGGGGGAACGCAAAGAGCAACAGTGCGGGTTCGTGGGGGAACGCAAAGAGCAAGGGTGCGGGTTCGTGGGGGAACGCAAAGAGCAACCGTGCGGGTCCATGGAGGAACGCAAAAAGCAAGGTGGCGGGTTCGTGGGGGAACGCAAAGAGCAACCGTGCGGGTTTGTGGGGGAACGCAAATAGCAACCGTGCGGGTTCGTGGGGGAACGCAAAAGCAACCGTGCGGGTTCGTGGGGGAACGCAAAGAGGAACCGTGCGGGTTCGTGGGGGAACGCAAAGAGGAACCGTGCGGGTTCGTGGGGGAACGCAAAGAGGAACCGTGCGGGTTCGTGGTGGAACGCAAAGAGCAAGGGGGCGGGTTCGTGGGGGAACGCAAAGAGCAACCGTGCGGGTTTGTGGGGGAACGCAAAGAGCAACCGTGCGGGTTCGTGGGGGAACGCAAAGAGCAAGGGTACGGGTTCGTGGGGGAACGCAAAGAGCAAGGGGGCGGGTTCGTGGGGGAACGCAAAGAGCAAGGGTGCGGGTTCGTGGGGGAACGCAAAGAGCAAGGGTGCGGGTTCGTGGGGGAACGCAAAGAGCAAGGGTGCGGGTTCGTGGGGGAACGCAAAGAGCAACCGTGCGGGTTCGTGGGGGAACGCAAAGAGCAACCGTGCGGGTTCGTGGGGGAGCGGAAAGAGAAACCGTGCGGGTTCGTGGGGGAGCGGAAAGAGAAACCGTGCGTGTTCTTGTGGGAACGCAAAGAGCAAGGGTGCGGGTTCGTGGGGGAACGCAAAGAGGAACCGTGCGGGTTCGTGTGGGAACGCGAAGAGGAACCATGCGGGTTCGTGGGGGAACGCAAAGAGGAACCGTGCGAGTTCGTGGGGGAACGCAAAGAGGAACCGTGCGGGTTCGTGGGTGAACGCAAAGAGCAAGGGTGCGAGTTCGTGTGGGAACGCAAAGAGCAAGGGGGCGGGTTCGTGGGGGAACGCAAAGAGGAACCGTGCGGGTTCATGGGGGAACGCAAAGAGCAACCGTGCGGGTTCGTGGGGGAACGCAAAGAGCAAGGGTGCGGGTTCGTGGGGGAACGCAAAGAGCAAGGGTGCGGGTTCGTGGGGGAACGCAAAGAGCAACCGTGCCGGTTCGTGGGGGAACGCAAAGAGCAACCGTGCCGGTTCGTGGGGGAATGCAAAGAGCAAGGGTGCGGGTTCGTGGGGGAACGCAACAAACAAGGGTGCGGGTTCGTGGGGGAAAGCAAGGAGCAAGGGTGCGGGTTCGTGGGGGAACGCAAAGAGCAAGGGGGCGGGTTCTTGGGGAACGCAAAGAGCAGACGTGCGGGTTCGTGGGGGAACGCAAAGAGGAACCGTGCGGGTTCGTGGGAGAACGCAAAGAGGAACCGTGCGGGTTCGTGGGGGAACGCAAAGAGCAACCGTGCGGGTTCGTGGGGGAACGCAAAGAGCAACCGTGCGGGTTCGTGGGGGAACGCAAAGAGCAGCCGTGCGGGTTCATGGGGGAACGCAAAGAGCAACCGTGCGGGTTCGTGGGGGAACGCAAAGAGCAGCCGTGCGGGTTCGTGGGGGAACGCAAAGAGCAGCCGTGCGGGTTCGTGGGGGAACGCAAAGAGGAACCGTGCGGGTTCGTGGGGGAACGCAAAGAGCAACCGTGCGGGTTCGTGGGGGAACGCAAAGAGCAACCGTGCGGGTTTGTGGGGGAACGCAAAGAGCAAGGGTGCGGGTTCGTGGGGGAACGCAAAGAGCAAGGGTGCGGGTTCGTGGTGGAACGCAAAGAGCAAGGGGGCGGGTTCGTGGGGGAACGCAAAGAGCAACCGTGCGGGTTCGTGGGGGAACGCAAAGAGGAACCGTGCGGGTTCGTGGGGGAACGCAAAGAGGAACCGTGCGGGTTCGTGGGGGAACGCAAAGAGCAACCGTGCGGGTTCGTGGGGGAACGCAAAGAGCAAGGGGGCGGGTTCGTGGGGGAACGCAAAGAGCAACCGTGCGGGTTTGTGGGTGAACGCAAAGAGCAACCGTGCGGGTTCGTGGGGGAACGCAAAGAGCAACCGTGCGGGTTCGTGGGGGAACGCAAAGAGAAACCGTGCGGGTTCGTGGGGGAACGCAAAAAGCAGCCGTGCGGGTTCGTGGGGGAACGCAAAGAGCAACCGTGCGGGTTCGTGGGGGAACGCAAAGAGTAAGGGTGCGGGTTCGTGGGGGAACGCAAAGAGCAACCATGCGGGTTCGTGGGGGAACACAAAGAGAAACTGTGCGGGTTCGTGGGGGAACGCAAAGAGACAGGGTGCGGGTTCGTGGGGGAACGCAAAGAGCAACCATGCGGGTTCGTGGGGGAACACAAAGAGAAACTGTGCGGGTTCGTGGGGGAACGCAAAGAGACAGGGTGCGGGTTCGTGGGGGAACGCAAAGAGCAACCGTGCGGGTTCGTGGGGGAACGCAAAGAGCAACCGTGCAGGTTCGTGGGGGAACGCAAAGAGGAACCGTGCTAGTTCGTGGGGGAACGCAAAGAGCAACCGTGCGGGTTCGTGGTGGAACGCAAAGAGCAATTGTGCGGGTTCGTGGGGGAACGCAAATAGCAACCGTGCGGGTTCGTGGGGGAACGCAAAGAGCAACCGTGCGGGTTCGTGGGGGAACGCAAAGAGGAACCGTGCGGGTTCGTGGGGGAACGCAAAGAGCAAGGGTGCGGGTTCGTGGGGGAACGCAAAGAGTAAGGGTGCGGGTTCGTGGGGGAACGCAAAGAGCAACCATGCGGGTTCGTGGGGGAACTCAAAGAGTAACCGTGCGGGTTCGTGGGAGAACGCAAAGAGCAACCGTGCGGGTTCGTGTTCGAACACAAAGAGGAACCGTGCGGGTTCGTGGGGGAACGCAAAGAGCAGCCGTGCGGGTTCGTGGGGGAACGCAAAGAGCAGCCGTGCGGGTTCGTGGGGGAACGCAAAGAGCAACCGTGCAGGTTCGTGGGAGAACGCAAAGAGCAACCGTGCGGGTTCGTGGGGGAACGCAAAGAGCAACCGTGCGGGTTCGTGGGGGAACGCAAAGAGCAACCGTGCGGGTTCGTGGGGGAACGCAAAGAGACAGGGTGCAGGTTCGTGGGGGAACGCAAAGAGAAACCGTGCGGGTTCGTGGGGGAACGCAAAGAGGAACCGTGCTAGTTCGTGGGGGAACGCAAAGAGCAACCGTGCGGGTTCGTGGGGGAACGCAAAGAGCAACCGTGCGGGTTCGTGGGGGAACGCAAAGAGCAACCGTGCGGGTTCGTGGGGGAACGCAAAGAGCAACCGTGCAGGTTCGTGGGGGAACGCAAAGAGCAACCGTGCGGGTTCGTGGGGGAACGCAAAGAGCAACCGTGCGGGTTCGTGGGGGAACGCAAAGAGCAACCGTGCGGGTTCGTGAGGGAACGCAAAGAGCAAGGGTGCTGGTTCGTGGGGGAACGCAAAGAGGAACCGTGCGAGTTCGTGGGGGAACTCAAAGAGGAACCGTGCGGGTTCGTGGGGGAACGCAAAGAGCAATGGTGCGGGTTCGTGGGGGAATGCAAAGAGAAACCGTGCGGGTTCGTGGGGGAACGCAAAGAGCAAGGGTGCGGGTTCGTGGGGGAACGCAAAAAGCAAGGGGGCGGGTTCGTGGGGGAACGCAAAGAGCAACCGTGCGGGTTTGTGGGGGAACGCAAAGAGCAAGGGTGCGGGTTCGTGGGGGAACGCAAAGAGCAACCGTGCGGGTTCGTGGTGGAACGCAAAGAGCAAGGGGGCGGGTTCGTGGGGGAACGCAAACAGCAACCGTGCGGGTTCGTGGGGGAACGCAAAGAGGAACCGTGCGGGTTCGTGGGGGAACGCAAAGAGGAACCATGCGGGTTCGTGGGGGAACGCAAAGAGCAACCGTGCGGGTTCGTGGGGGAACACAAAGAGCAAGGGGGCGGGTTCGTGGGGGAACGCAAAGAGCAACCGTGCGGGTTCGTGGGGGAACGCAAAGAGCAACCGTGCGGGTTCGTGGGGGAACGCAAAGAGCAGCCGTGCGGGTTCGTGGGGGAACGCAAAGAGCAGCCGTGCGGGTTCGTGGGGGAACGCAAAGAGCAAGGGTACGGGTTCGTGGGGGAACGCAAAGAGCAAGGGGGCGGGTTCGTGGGGGAACGCAAAGAGCAAGGGTGCGGGTTCGTGGGGGAACGCAAAGAGCAAGGGTGCGGGTTCGTGGGGGAACGCAAAGAGCAAGGGTGCGGGTTCGTGGGGGAACGCAACAAACAAGGGTGCGGGTTCGTGGGGGAACGCAAAGAGCAACCGTGCGGGTTTGTGGGGGAACGCAAAGAGCAAGGGTGCGGGTTCGTGGGGGAACGCAAAGAGCAAGGGTGCGGGTTCGTGGTGGAACGCAAAGAGCAAGGGGGCGGGTTCGTGGGGGAACGCAAAGAGCAACCGTGCGGGTTCGTGGGGGAACGCAAAGAGGAACCGTGCGGGTTCGTGGGGGAACGCAAAGAGGAACCGTGTGGGTTCGTGGGGGAACGCAAAGAGCAACCGTGCGGGTTCGTGGGGGAACGCAAAGAGCAAGGGGGCGGGTTCGTGGGTAACGCAAAGAGCAACCGTGCGGGTTTGTGGGGGAACACAAAGAGCAGCCGTGCGGGTTCGTGGGGGAACGCAAAGAGGAACAGTGCGGGTTCGTGGGGGAACGCAAAGAGGAACCGTGCGGGTTCGTGGGGGAACGCAAAGAGCAAGGGTACGGGTTCGTGGGGGAACGCAAAGAGCAAGGGGGCGGGTTCGTGGGGGAACGCAAAGAGCAAGGGAGCGGGTTCGTGGGGGAACGCAAAGAGCAAGGGTGCGGGTTCGTGGGGGAACGCAAAGAGGAACCGTGCGGGTTCGTGGGGGAACGCAAAGAGCAACCGTGCGGGTTCGTGGGGGAACGCAAAGAGCAACCGTGCGGGTTCGTGGGGGAGCGGAAAGAGAAACCGTGCGTGTTCTTGGGGGAACGCAAAGAGCAAGGATGCGGGTTCGTGGGGGAACGCAAAGAGGAACCGTGCGGGTTCGTGTGGGAACGCGACGAGGAACCGTGCGGGTTCGTGGGGGAACGCAAAGAGCAACCGTGCGAGTTCGTGGGGGAACGCGAAGAGGAACCGTGCGGGTTCGTGGGTGAACGCAAAGAGCAAGGGTGCGAGTTCGTGTGGGAACGCAAAAAGCAAGGGGGCGGGTTCGTGGGGGAACGCAAAGAGCAAGGGTGCGAGTTCGTGTGGGAACGCAAAGAGCAAGGGTGCGAGTTCGTGTGGGAACGCAAAGAGCAAGGGGGCGGGGTCGTGGGGGAACGAAAAGAGCAACCGTGCGGGTTCGTGGGGGTACGCAAAGTGGAACCGTGCAGGTTCGTTTGGGAACGCAAAGGGCAATCGTGCGGGTTCATGGGGGAACGCAAAGGGCAACCGTGCGGGTTCGTGGGGGAACGCAAAGAGGAACGGTGCGGGTTCGCGGGGGAACGCGAAGAGCAAGGGTGCGGGTTCGTGGGGGAACGCAAAGAGCAAGGGGGCGGGTTCCTGGGGAACGCAAAGAGCAGCCGTGCGGGTTCGTGGGGGAACGCAAAGAGGAACAGTGCGGGTTCGTGGGAGAACGCAAAGAGCAGCCGTGTGGGTTCGTGGGGGAACGCAAAGAGCAGCCGTGCGGGTTCGTGGGGGAACGCAAAGAGAAACCGTGCGGGTTCGTGGGGGAACGCAAAGAGCAGCCGTGCGGGTTCGTGGGGGAACGCAAAGAGCAACCGTGCGGGTTTGTGGGGGAACGCAAAGAGCAACCGTGCGGGTTCGTGGGGGAACGCAAAGAGCAAGGGTACGGGTTCGTGGGGGAACGCAAAGAGCAAGGGGGCGGGTTCGTGGGGGAACGCAAAGAGCAAGGGTGCGGGTTCGTGGGGGAACGCAAAGAGCAAGGGTGCGGGTTCGTGGGGGAACGCAAAGAGCAACCGTGCGGGTTCGTGGGGGAACGCAAAGAGCAACCGTGCGGGTTCGTGGGGGAACGCAAAGAGCAACCGTGCGGGTTCGTGGGGAAGCGGAAAGAGAAACCGTGCGGGTTCGTGGGGGAGCGGAAAGAGAAACCGTGCGTGTTCTTGGGGGAACGCAAAGAGCAAGGGTGCGGGTTCGTGGGGGAACGCAAAGAGGAACCGTGCGGGTTCGTGGGGGAACGCAAAGAGGAACCGTGCGGGTTCGTGGGGGAACGCAAAGAGGAACCGTGCGAGTTCGTGGGGGAACGCAAAGAGGAACCGTGCGGGTTCGTGGGTGAACGCAAAGAGCAAGGGTGCGAGTTCGTGTGGGAACGCAAAGAGCAAGGGGGCGGGTTCGTGGGGGAACGCAAAGAGGAACCGTGCGGGTTCATGGGGGAACGCAAAGAGCAAGGGTGCGGGTTCGTGGGGGAACGCAAAGAGCAAGGGTGCGGGTTCGTGGGGGAACGCAAAGAGCAAGGGTGCGGGTTCGTGGGGGAACGCAAAGAGCAACCGTGCCAGTTCGTGGGGGAACGCAAAGAGCAACCGTGCCGGTTCGTGGGGGAATGCAAAGAGCAAGGGTGCGGGTTCGTGGGGGAACGCAACAAACAAGGGTGCGGGTTCGTGGGGGAACGCAAGGAGCAAGGGTGCGGGTTCGTGGGGGAACGCAAAGAGCAAGGGGGCGGGTTCTTGGGGAACGCAAAGAGCAGACGTGCGGGTTCGTGGGGGAACGCAAAGAGGAACCGTGCGGGTTCGTGGGAGAACGCAAAGAGGAACCGTGCGGGTTCGTGGGGGAACGCAAAGAGCAACCGTGCGGGTTCGTGGGGGAACGCAAAGAGCAACCGTGCGGGTTCGTGGGGGAACGCAAAGAGCAGCCGTGCGGGTTCGTGGGGGAACGCAAAGAGCAACCGTGCGGGTTCGTGGGGGAACGCAAAGAGCAGCCGTGCGGGTTCGTGGGGGAACGCAAAGAGGAACCGTGCGGGTTCGTGGGGGAACGCAAAGAGCAACCGTGCGGGTTCGTGGGGGAACGCAAAGAGCAACCGTGCGGGTTTGTGGGGGAACGCAAAGAGCAAGGGTGCGGGTTCGTGGGAGAACGCAAAGAGCAAGGGTGCGGGTTCGTGGTGGAACGCAAAGAGCAAGGGGGCGGGTTCGTGGGGGAACGCAAAGAGCAACCGTGCGGGTTCGTGGGGGAACCCAAAGAGGAACCGTGCGGGTTCGTGGGGGAACGCAAAGAGGAACCGTGCGGGTTCGTGGGGGAACGCAAAGAGCAACCGTGCGGGTTCGTGGGGGAACGCAAAGAGCAAGGGGGCGGGTTCGTGGGGGAACGCAAAGAGCAACCGTGCGGGTTTGTGGGGGAACACAAAGAGCAGCCGTGCGGGTTCGTGGGGGAACGCAAAGAGGAACAGTGCGGGTTCGTGGGGGAACGCAAAGAGGAACCGTGCGGGTTCGTGGGGGAACGCAAAGAGCAAGGGTACGGGTTCGTGGGGGAACGCAAAGAGCAAGGGGGCGGGTTCGTGGGGGAACGCAAAGAGCAAGGGAGCGGGTTCGTGGGGGAACGCAAAGAGCAAGGGTGCGGGTTCGTGGTGGAACGCAAAGAGGAACCGTGCGGGTTCGTGGGGGAACGCAAAGAGCAACCGTGCGGGTTCGTGGGGGAACGCAAAGAGCAACCGTGCGGGTTCGTGGGGGAGCGGAAAGAGAAACCGTGCGTGTTCTTGGGGGAACGCAAAGAGCAAGGATGCGGGTTCGTGGGGGAACGCAAAGAGGAACCGTGCGGGTTCGTGTGGGAACGCGACGAGGAACCGTGCGGGTTCGTGGGGGAACGCAAAGAGTAAACCGTGCGAGTTCGTGGGGGAACGCGAAGAGGAACCGTGCGGGTTCGTGGGTGAACGCAAAGAGCAAGGGTGCAAGTTCGTGTGGGAACGCAAAGAGCAAGGGGGCGGGTTCGTGGGGGAACGCAAAGAGGAACCGTGCGGGTTCGTGGGGGAACGCAAAGAGCAAGGGTGCGAGTTCGTGTGGGAACGCAAAGAGCAAGGGGGCGGGGTCGTGGGGGAACGCAAAGAGCAACCGTGCGGGTTCGTGGGGGTACGCAAAGTGGAACCGTGCAGGTTCGTTTGGGAACGCAAAGGGCAACCGTGCGGGTTCATGGGGGAACGCAAAGGGCAACCGTGCGGGTTCGTGGGGAAACGCAAAGAGGAACGGTGCGGGTTCGCGGGGGAACGCGAAGAGCAAGGGTGCGGGTTCGTGGGGGAACGCAAAGAGCAAGGGGGCGGGTTCTTGGGGAACGCAAAGAGCAGCCGTGCGGGTTCGTGGGGGAACGCAAAGAGCAAGGGTGCGGGTTCGTGGGAGAACGCAAAGAGCAGCCGTGTGGGTTCGTGGGGGAACGCAAAGAGCAGCCGTGCGGGTTCGTGGGGGAACGCAAAGAGAAACCGTGCGGGTTCGTGGGGGAACGCAAAGAGGAACCGTGCTAGTTCGTGGGGGAACGCAAAGAGCAACCATGCGGGTTCGTGGAGGAACGCAAAGAGGAACCGTGCGGGTTCGTGGGGGAACGCAAAGAGCAACCGTGCGGGTTCGTGGTGGAACGCAAAGAGCAAGGGTGCGGGTTCGTGGGGGAACGCAAAGAGCAACCGTGCGGGTCCGTGGAGGAACGCTAAAAGCAAGGGGGCGGGATCGTGGGGGAACGCAAAGAGCAACCGTGCGGGTTTGTGGGGGAACGCAAATAGCAACCGTGCGGGTTCGTGGGGGAACGCAAAGAGCAACCGTGCGGGTTCGTGGGGGAACGCAAAGAGGAACCGTGCGGGTTCGTGGGGGAACGCAAAGAGGAACCGTGCGGGTTCGTGGGGGAACGCAAAGAGCAACCGTGCCGGTTCGTGGGGGAACGCAAAGAGCAACCGTGCGGGTTCGTGGGGGAACGCAAAGAGCAACCGTGCGGGTTTGTGGGGGAACGCAAAGAGCAACCGTGCGGGTTCGTGGGGGAACGCAAAGAGCAACCGTGCGGGTTCGTGGTGGAACGCAAAGAGCAAGGGTGCGGGTTCGTGGGGGAACGCAAAGAGACAGGGTGCAGGTTCGTGGGGGAATGCAAAGAGAAACCGTGCGGTTTCGTGGGGGAACGCAAAGAGAAACCGTGCGGGTTCGTGGGGGAACACAAAGAGACAGGGTGCGGGTTCGTGGGGGAACGCAAAGAGCAACCGTGCGGGTTCGTAAGGGAACGCAAAGAGCAACCGTGCGGGTTCGTTGGGGAACGCAAAGAGGAACCGTGCAGGTTCGTGGGGGAACGCAAAGAGGAACCGTGCTAGTTCGTGGGGGAACGCAAAGAGGAACCGTGCGGGTTCGTGGGAGAACGCAAAGAGGAACCGTGCGGGTTCGTGGGGGAACGCAAAGAGCAACCGTGCGGGTTCGTGGGGGAACGCAAAGAGCAACCGTGCGGGTTCGTGGGGGAACGCAAAGAGCAGCCGTGCGGGTTCGTGGGGGAACGCAAAGAGCAACCGTGCGGGTTCGTGGGGGAACGCAAAGAGCAGCCGTGCGGGTTCGTGGGGGAACGCAAAGAGCAGCCGTGCGGGTTCGTGGGGGAACGCAAAGAGGAACCGTGCGGGTTCGTGGGGGAACGCAAAGAGCAACCGTGCGGGTTCGTGGGGGAACGCAAAGAGCAACCGTGCGGGTTTGTGGGGGAACGCAAAGAGCAAGGGTGCGGGTTCGTGGGGGAACGCAAAGAGCAAGGGTGCGGGTTCGTGGTGGAACGCAAAGAGCAAGGGGGCGGGTTCGTGGGGGAACGCAAAGAGCAACCGTGCGGGTTCGTGGGGGAACGCAAAGAGGAACCGTGCGGGTTCGTGGGGGAACGCAAAGAGGAACCGTGTGGGTTCGTGGGGGAACGCAAAGAGCAACCGTGCGGGTTCGTGGGGGAACGCAAAGAGCAAGGGGGCGGGTTCGTGGGTAACGCAAAGAGCAACCGTGCGGGTTTGTGGGGGAACACAAAGAGCAGCCGTGCGGGTTCGTGGGGGAACGCAAAGAGGAACAGTGCGGGTTCGTGGGGGAACGCAAAGAGGAACCGTGCGGGTTCGTGGGGGAACGCAAAGAGCAAGGGTACGGGTTCGTGGGGGAACGCAAAGAGCAAGGGGGCGGGTTCGTGGGGGAACGCAAAGAGCAAGGGAGCGGGTTCGTGGGGGAACGCAAAGAGCAAGGGTGCGGGTTCGTGGGGGAACGCAAAGAGGAACCGTGCGGGTTCGTGGGGGAACGCAAAGAGCAACCGTGCGGGTTCGTGGGGGAACGCAAAGAGCAACCGTGCGGGTTCGTGGGGGAGCGGAAAGAGAAACCGTGCGTGTTCTTGGGGGAACGCAAAGAGCAAGGATGCGGGTTCGTGGGGGAACGCAAAGAGGAACCGTGCGGGTTCGTGTGGGAACGCGACGAGGAACCGTGCGGGTTCGTGGGGGAACGCAAAGAGCAACCGTGCGAGTTCGTGGGGGAACGCGAAGAGGAACCGTGCGGGTTCGTGGGTGAACGCAAAGAGCAAGGGTGCGAGTTCGTGTGGGAACGCAAAGAGCAAGGGGGCGGGTTCGTGGGGGAACGCAAAGAGGAACCGTGCGGGTTCGTGGGGGAACGCAAAGAGCAAGGGTGCGAGTTCGTGTGGGAACGCAAAGAGCAAGGGGGCGGGGTCGTGGGGGAACGCAAAGAGCAACCGTGCGGGTTCGTGGGGGTACGCAAAGTGGAACCGTGCAGGTTCGTTTGGGAACGCAAAGGGCAACCGTGCGGGTTCATGGGGGAACGCAAAGGGCAACCGTGCGGGTTCGTGGGGAAACGCAAAGAGGAACGGTGCGGGTTCGCGGGGGAACGCGAAGAGCAAGGGTGCGGGTTCGTGGGGGAACGCAAAGAGCAAGGGGGCGGGTTCTTGGGGAACGCAAAGAGCAGCCGTCTGGGTTCGTGGGGGAACGCAAAGAGGAACAGTGCGGGTTCGTGGGAGAACGCAAAGAGCAGCCGTGTGGGTTCGTGGGGGAACGCAAAGAGCAGCCGTGCGGGTTCGTGGGGGAACGCAAAGAGAAACCGTGCGGGTTCGTGGGGGAATGCAAAGAGCAGCCGTGCGGGTTCGTGGGGGAACGCAAAGAGCAGCCGTGCGGGTTCGTGGAGGAACGCAAAGAGGAACCGTGCGGGTTCGTGGGGGAACGCAAAGAGCAACCGTGCGGGTTCGTGGGGGAACGCAAAGAGCAAGGGTGCGGGTTCGTGGGGGAACGCAAAGAGCAACCGTGCGGGTCCGTGGAGGAACGCTAAAAGCAAGGGGGCGGGATCGTGGGGGAACGCAAAGAGCAACCGTGCGGGTTTGTGGGGGAACGCAAATAGCAACCGTGCGGGTTCGTGGGGGAACGCAAAGAGCAACCGTGCGGGTTCGTGGGGGAACGCAAAGAGGAACCGTGCGGGTTCGTGGGGGAACGCAAAGAGGAACCGTGCGGGTTCGTGGGGGAACGCAAAGAGCAACCGTGCCGGTTCGTGGGGGAACGCAAAGAGCAACCGTGCGGGTTCGTGGGGGAACGCAAAGAGCAACCGTGCGGGTTTGTGGGGGAACGCAAAGAGCAACCGTGCGGGTTCGTGGGGGAACGCAAAGAGCAACCGTGCGGGTTCGTGGTGGAACGCAAAGAGCAAGGGTGCGGGTTCGTGGGGGAACGCAAAGAGACAGGGTGCAGGTTCGTGGGGGAATGCAAAGAGAAACCGTGCGGTTTCGTGGGGGAACGCAAAGAGAAACCGTGCGGGTTCGTGGGGGAACACAAAGAGACAGGGTGCGGGTTCGTGGGGGAACGCAAAGAGCAACCGTGCGGGTTCGTAAGGGAACGCAAAGAGCAACCGTGCGGGTTCGTTGGGGAACGCAAAGAGGAACCGTGCAGGTTCGTGGGGGAACGCAAAGAGGAACCGTGCTAGTTCGTGGGGGAACGCAAAGAGCAACCGTGCTGGTTCGTGGGGGAACGCAAAGAGCAACCGTGCGGGTTCGTGGGGGAACGCGAAGAGCAACCGTGCGGGTTCGTGGGGGAACGCAAAGAGCAACCGTGCGGGTTCTTCGGGGAACGCAAAGAGCAACCGTGCGGGTTCGTGGGGGAACGCAAAGAGCAACCGTGCGGGTTCGTGGGGGAACGCAAAGAGCAACCGTGCGGGTTCGTGGGGGAATACAAAGAGCAAGGGTGCGGGTTCCTGGGGGAACGCAAAGAGCAGCCGTGCGGGTTCGTGGGGGAACGCAAAGAGGAACCGTACGGGTTCGTGGGGGAACGCAAAGAGCAAGGGTGCGGGTTCGTGGGGGAACGCAAAGTGCAACCGTGCGGGTTCGTGGTGGAACGCAAAGAGCAACCGTACGGGTTCGTGGGGGAACGCAAAGAGCAGCCGTGCGGGTTCGTGGGGGAACGGAAAGAGGAACCGTGCGGGTTCGTGGCGGAACGCAAAGAGAAAGGGTGCGGTTTCGTGGGGGAACGCAAAGAGAAAGGGTGCGGGTTCGTGAGGGAACGCAAAGAGCAAGGGTGCTGGTTCGTGGGGGAACGCAAAGAGGAACCGTGCGAGTTCGTGGGGGAACGCAAAGAGGAACCGTGCGGGTTCGTGGGGGAACGCAAAGAGCAAGGGTGCGGGTTCGTGGGGGAACGCAAAGAGAAACCGTGCGGGTTCGTGGGGGAACGCAAAGAGCAACCGTGCGGGTTCGTGGTGGAACGCAAAGAGCAAGGGGGCGGGTTCGTGGGGGAACGCAAAGAGCAACCGTGCGGATTCGTGGGGGAACGCAAAGAGCAGCCGTGTGGGTTCGTGGGGGAACGCAAAGAGCAGCCGTGCGGGTTCGTGGGGGAACGCAAAGAGCAACCGTGCGGGTTCGTGGGGGAACGCAAAGAGCAAGGGTGCGCGTTCGTGGGGGAGCGGAAAGAGAAACCGTGCGGGTTCGTGGGGGAACGCAAAGAGCAACCGTGCTGGTTCGTGGTGGAACGCAAAGAGCAAGGGGGCGGGTTCGTGGGGGAACGCAAAGAGCAACCGTGCGGGTTCGTGGGGGAACGCAAAGAAGAGCCATGTGGGTTCGTGGGGGAACGCAAAGAGCAGCCGTGCGGGTTTGTGGGGGAACGCAAAGAGCAACCGTGCGGGTTCGTGGTGGAACGCAAAGAGCAAGGGGGCGGGTTCGTGGGGGAACGCAAAGGGCAACCGTGCGGGTTCGTGGGGGAACGCAAAGAGCAACCGTGCGGGTTCGTGGTGGAACGCAAAGAGCAACCGTGCGGGTTCGTGGGGGAACGCAAAGAGGAACCGTGCGGGTTCGTGGTGGAACGCAAAGAGGAACCGTGCGGGTTCGTGGGGGAACGCAAAGAGCAACCGTGCGGGTTCGTGGTGGAACGCAAAGAGCAAGGGGGCGGGTTCGTGGGGGAACGCAAAGAGCAACCGTGCGGGTTTGTGGGGGAACGCAAAGAGCAACCGTGCGGGTTCGTGGGGGAACGCAAAGAGCAACCGTGCGGGTTCGTGGGGGAACGCAAAGAGCTAAGGTGCGGGTTCGTGGGGGAACGCAAAGAGCAAGGGTGCGGGTTCGTGGGGGAACGCAAAGAGCAACCGTGCGGGTTCGTGTGGGAACGCAAAGAGTAAGGGTGCGGGTTCGTGGGGGAACGCAAAGAGCAACCATGCGGGTTCGTGGGGGAACACAAAGAGAAACTGTGCGGGTTCGTGGGGGAACGCAAAGAGACAGGGTGCGGGTTCGTGGGGGAACGCAAAGAGCAACCGTGCGGGTTCGTGGGGGAATGCAAAGAGCAACCGTGCAGGTTCGTGGGGGAACGCAAAGAGGAACCGTGCTAGTTCGTGGGGGAACGCAAAGAGCAACCGTGCGGGTTCGTGGTGGAACGCAAAGAGCAATTGTGCGGGTTCGTGGGGGAACGCAAATAGCAACCGTGCGGGTTCGTGGGGGAACGCAAAGAGCAACCGTGCGGGTTCGTGGGGGAACGCAAAGAGGAACCGTGCGGGTTCGTGGGGGAACGCAAAGAGCAAGGGTGCGGGTTCGTGGGGGAACGCAAAGAGTAAGGGTGCGGGTTCGTGGGGGAACGCAAAGAGCAACCATGCGGGTTCGTGGGGGAACTCAAAGAGTAACCGTGCGGGTTCGTGGGAGAACGCAAAGAGCAACCGTGCGGGTTCGTGTTCGAACACAAAGAGGAACCGTGCGGGTTCGTGGGGGAACGCAAAGAGCAGCCGTGCGGGTTCGTGGGGGAACGCAAAGAGCAACCGTGCAGGTTCGTGGGAGAACGCAAAGAGCAACCGTGCGGGTTCGTGGGGGAACGCAAAGAGCAACCGTGCGGGTTCGTGGGGGAACGCAAAGAGCAACCGTGCGGGTTCGTGGGGGAACGCAAAGAGACAGGGTGCAGGTTCGTGGGGGAACGCAAAGAGAAACCGTGCGGGTTCGTGGGGGAACGCAAAGAGAAACCGTGCGGGTTCGTGGGGGAACACAAAGAGACAGGGTGCGGGTTCGTGGGGGAACGCAAAGAGCAACCGTGCGGGTTCGTAAGGGAACGCAAAGAGCAACCGTGCAGGTTCGTTGGGGAACGCAAAGAGGAACCGTGCAGGTTCGTGGGGGAACGCAAAGAGGAACCGTGCTAGTTCGTGGGGGAACGCAAAGAGCAACCGTGCGGGTTCGTGGGGGAACGCAAAGAGCAACCGTGCGGGTTCGTGGGGGAACGCAAAGAGCAACCGTGCGGGTTCGTGGGGGAACGCAAAGAGCAACCGTGGAGGTTCGTGGGGGAACGCAAAGATCAACCGTGCGGGTTCGTGGGGGAACACAAAGAGCAACCGTGCGGGTTCATGGGGGAACGCAAAGAGAAAGGGTGCGGGTTCGTGAGGGAACGCAAAGAGCAAGGGTGCTGGTTCGTGGGGGAACGCAAAGAGGAACCGTGCGAGTTCGTGGGGGAACGCAAAGAGGAACCGTGCGGGTTCGTGGGGGAACGCAAAGAGCAAGGGTGCTGGTTCGTGGGGGAACGCAAAGAGAAACCGTGCGGGTTCGTGGGGGAACGCAAAGAGCAACCGTGCGGGTTCGTGGTGGAACGCAAAGAGCAAGGGGGCGGGTTCGTGGGGGAACGCAAAGAGCAACCGTGCGGGTTCGTGGGGGAACGCAAAGAGAAGCCGTGTGGGTTCGTGGGGAAACGCAAAGAGCAGCCGTGCGGGTTCGTGGGGGAACGCAAAGAGCAACCGTGCGGGTTCGTGGGGGAACGCAAAGAGCAACCGTGCGGGTTCGTGGGGGAACGCAAAGAGCAGCCGTGCTAGTTCGTGGGGGAACGCAAAGAGCAAGGGTGCGGGTTCGTGGGGGAACGCAAAGAGCAATTGTGCGGGTTCGTGGGGGAACGCAAATAGCAACCGTGCGGGTTCGTGGGGGAACGCAAAGAGGAACCGTGCGGGTTCGTGGGGGAACGCAAAGAGCAACCGTGCGGGTTCGTGGGGGAACGCAAAAAGCAAGGGGGCGGGTTCGTGGGGGAACTCAAAGAGCAACCGTGCGGGTTTGTGGGGGAACGCAAAGAGCAAGGGTGCGGGTTCGTGGGGGAACGCAAAGAGCAACCGTGCGGGTTCGTGGTGGAACGCAAAGAGCAAGGGGGCGGGTTCG
This sequence comes from Oreortyx pictus, assembly GCA_036925125.1. NCBI lineage: Eukaryota > Metazoa > Chordata > Aves > Galliformes > Odontophoridae > Oreortyx > Oreortyx pictus. The sequence goes on along the minus strand of JAUPFR010000157.1, from coordinate 18,079 downwards.
TGGGGGAACGCAAAGAGCAACCGTGCGGGTTCGTGGGGGAACGCAAAGAGGAACCGTGCGGGTTCGTGGGGGAACGCAAAGAGCAAGGGGGCGGGTTCGTGGGGGAACGCAAAGAGGAACCGTGCGGGTTCGTGGGGGAACGCAAAGAGCAAGGGGGCGGGTTCGTGGGGGAACGCAAAGAGCAACCGTGCGGGTTTGTGGGGGAACGCAAAGAGCAACCGTGCGGGTTCGTGGGGGAACGCAAAGAGCAGCCGTGCGGGTTCGTGGGGGAACGCAAAGAGCAAGGGTACGGGTTCGTGGGGGAACGCAAAGAGCAAGGGGGCGGGTTCGTGGGGGAACGCAAAGAGCAAGGGTGCGGGTTCGTGGGGGAACGCAAAGAGCAAGGGGGCGGGTTCGTGGGGGAACGCAAAGAGCAAGGGTGCGGGTTCGTGGGGGAACGCAACAAACAAGGGTGCGGGTTCGTGGGGGAACGCAAGGAGCAAGGGTGCGGGTTCGTGGGGGAACGCAAAGAGCAAGGGGGCGGGTTCTTGGGGAACGCAAAGGGCAACCGTGCGGGTTCGTGGGGGAACGCAAAGAGGAACCGTGCGGGTTCGTGGTGGAACGCAAAGAGGAACCGTGCGGGTTCGTGGGGGAACGCAAAGAGCAACCGTGCGGGTTCGTGGTGGAACGCAAAGAGCAAGGGGGCAGGTTCGTGGGGGAACGCAAAGAGCAACCGTGCGGGTTTGTGGGGGAACGCAAAGAGCAACCGTGCGGGTTCGTGGGGGAACGCAAAGAGCAACCGTGCGGGTTCGTGGGGGAACGCAAAGAGCTAAGGTGCGGGTTCGTGGGGGAACGCAAAGAGCAAGGGTGCGGGTTCGTGGGGGAACGCAAAGAGCAACCGTGCGGGTTCGTGTGGGAACGCAAAGAGTAAGGGTGCGGGTTCGTGGGGGAACGCAAAGAGCAACCATGCGGGTTCGTGGGGGAACACAAAGAGAAACTGTGCGGGTTCGTGGGGGAACGCAAAGAGACAGGGTGCGGGTTCGTGGGGGAACGCAAAGAGCAACCGTGCGGGTTCGTGGGGGAATGCAAAGAGCAACCGTGCAGGTTCGTGGGGGAACGCAAAGAGGAACCGTGCTAGTTCGTGGGGGAACGCAAAGAGCAACCGTGCGGGTTCGTGGTGGAACGCAAAGAGCAATTGTGCGGGTTCGTGGGGGAACGCAAATAGCAACCGTGCGGGTTCGTGGGGGAACGCAAAGAGCAACCGTGCGGGTTCGTGGGGGAACGCAAAGAGGAACCGTGCGGGTTCGTGGGGGAACGCAAAGAGCAAGGGTGCGGGTTCGTGGGGGAACGCAAAGAGTAAGGGTGCGGGTTCGTGGGGGAACGCAAAGAGCAACCATGCGGGTTCGTGGGGGAACTCAAAGAGTAACCGTGCGGGTTCGTGGGAGAACGCAAAGAGCAACCGTGCGGGTTCGTGTTCGAACACAAAGAGGAACCGTGCGGGTTCGTGGGGGAACGCAAAGAGCAGCCGTGCGGGTTCGTGGGGGAACGCAAAGAGCAACCGTGCAGGTTCGTGGGAGAACGCAAAGAGCAACCGTGCGGGTTCGTGGGGGAACGCAAAGAGCAACCGTGCGGGTTCGTGGGGGAACGCAAAGAGCAACCGTGCGGGTTCGTGGGGGAACGCAAAGAGACAGGGTGCAGGTTCGTGGGGGAACGCAAAGAGAAACCGTGCGGGTTCGTGGGGGAACGCAAAGAGAAACCGTGCGGGTTCGTGGGGGAACACAAAGAGACAGGGTGCGGGTTCGTGGGGGAACGCAAAGAGCAACCGTGCGGGTTCGTAAGGGAACGCAAAGAGCAACCGTGCAGGTTCGTTGGGGAACGCAAAGAGGAACCGTGCAGGTTCGTGGGGGAACGCAAAGAGGAACCGTGCTAGTTCGTGGGGGAACGCAAAGAGCAACCGTGCGGGTTCGTGGGGGAACGCAAAGAGCAACCGTGCGGGTTCGTGGGGGAACGCAAAGAGCAACCGTGCGGGTTCGTGGGGGAACGCAAAGAGCAACCGTGGAGGTTCGTGGGGGAACGCAAAGATCAACCGTGCGGGTTCGTGGGGGAACACAAAGAGCAACCGTGCGGGTTCATGGGGGAACGCAAAGAGAAAGGGTGCGGGTTCGTGAGGGAACGCAAAGAGCAAGGGTGCTGGTTCGTGGGGGAACGCAAAGAGGAACCGTGCGAGTTCGTGGGGGAACGCAAAGAGGAACCGTGCGGGTTCGTGGGGGAACGCAAAGAGCAAGGGTGCTGGTTCGTGGGGGAACGCAAAGAGAAACCGTGCGGGTTCGTGGGGGAACGCAAAGAGCAACCGTGCGGGTTCGTGGTGGAACGCAAAGAGCAAGGGGGCGGGTTCGTGGGGGAACGCAAAGAGCAACCGTGCGGGTTCGTGGGGGAACGCAAAGAGAAGCCGTGTGGGTTCGTGGGGAAACGCAAAGAGCAGCCGTGCGGGTTCGTGGGGGAACGCAAAGAGCAACCGTGCGGGTTCGTGGGGGAACGCAAAGAGCAACCGTGCGGGTTCGTGGGGGAACGCAAAGAGCAGCCGTGCTAGTTCGTGGGGGAACGCAAAGAGCAAGGGTGCGGGTTCGTGGGGGAACGCAAAGAGCAATTGTGCGGGTTCGTGGGGGAACGCAAATAGCAACCGTGCGGGTTCGTGGGGGAACGCAAAGAGGAACCGTGCGGGTTCGTGGGGGAACGCAAAGAGCAACCGTGCGGGTTCGTGGGGGAACGCAAAAAGCAAGGGGGCGGGTTCGTGGGGGAACTCAAAGAGCAACCGTGCGGGTTTGTGGGGGAACGCAAAGAGCAAGGGTGCGGGTTCGTGGGGGAACGCAAAGAGCAACCGTGCGGGTTCGTGGTGGAACGCAAAGAGCAAGGGGGCGGGTTCGTGGGGGAACGCAAAGAGCAACCGTGCGGGTTCGTGGGGGAACGCAAAGAGGAACCGTGCGGGTTCGTGGGGGAACGCAAAGAGCAAGGGGGCGGGTTCGTGGGGGAACGCAAAGAGGAACCGTGCGGGTTCGTGGGGGAACGCAAAGAGCAAGGGGGCGGGTTCGTGGGGGAACGCAAAGAGCAACCGTGCGGGTTTGTGGGGGAACGCAAAGAGCAACCGTGCGGGTTCGTGGGGGAACGCAAAGAGCAGCCGTGCGGGTTCGTGGGGGAACGCAAAGAGCAAGGGTACGGGTTCGTGGGGGAACGCAAAGAGCAAGGGGGCGGGTTCGTGGGGGAACGCAAAGAGCAAGGGTGCGGGTTCGTGGGGGAACGCAAAGAGCAAGGGTGCGGGTTCGTGGGGGAACGCAAAGAGCAAGGGTGCGGGTTCGTGGGGGAACGCAACAAACAAGGGTGCGGGTTCGTGGGGGAACGCAAGGAGCAAGGGTGCGGGTTCGTGGGGGAACGCAAAGAGCAAGGGGGCGGGTTCTTGGGGAACGCAAAGAGCAGCCGTGAGGGTTCGTGGGGGAACGCAAAGAGGAACCGTGCGGGTTCGTGGGAGAACGCAAAGAGGAACCGTGCGGGTTCGTGGGGGAACGCAAAGAGCAACCGTGCGGGTTCGTGGGGGAACGCAAAGAGCAACCGTGCGGGTTCGTGGGGGAACGCAAAGAGCAGCCGTGCGGGTTCGTGGGGGAACGCAAAGAGCAACCGTGCGGGTTCGTGGGGGAACGCAAAGAGCAGCCGTGCGGGTTCGTGGGGGAACGCAAAGAGCAGCCGTGCGGGTTCGTGGGGGAACGCATAGAGGAACCGTGCGGGTTCGTGGGGGAACGCAAAGAGCAACCGTGCGGGTTCGTGGGGGAACGCAAAGAGCAACCGTGCGGGTTTGTGGGGGAACGCAAAGAGCAAGGGTGCGGGTTCGTGGGGGAACGCAAAGAGCAAGGGTGCGGGTTCGTGGTGGAACGCAAAGAGCAGCCGTGCGGGTTCGTGGGGGAACGCAAAGAGGAACCGTGCGGGTTCGTGGGGGAACGCAAAGAGCAAGGGTACGGGTTCGTGGGGGAACGCAAAGAGCAAGGGGGCGGGTTCGTGGGGGAACGCAAAGAGCAAGGGTGCGGGTTCGTGGGGGAACGCAAAGAGCAAGGGTGCGGGTTCGTGGGGGAACGCAAAGAGCAAGGGTGCGGGTTCGTGGGGGAACGCAAAGAGCAAGGGTGCGGGTTCGTGGGGGAACGCAAAGAGCAACCGTGGGGGTTCGTGGGGGAGCGGAAAGAGAAACCGTGCGTGTTCTTGGGGGAACGCAAAGAGCAAGGGTGCGGGTTCGTGGGGGAACGCAAACAGGAACCGTGCGGGTTCGTGTGGGAACGCGAAGAGGAACCGTGCGGGTTCGTGGGGGAACGCAAAGAGGAACCGTGCGAGTTCGTGGGGGAACGCGAAGAGGAACCGTGCGGGTTCGTGGGTGAACGCAAAGAGCAAGGGTGCGAGTTCGTGTGGGAACGCAAAAAGCAAGGGGGCGGGTTCGTGGGGGAACGCAAAGAGGAACCGTGCGGGTTCGTGGGGGAACGCAAAGAGCAAGGGTGCGAGTTCGTGTGGGAACGCAAAGAGTAAGGGGGCGGGGTCGTGGGGGAACGCAAAGAGCAACCGTGCGGGTTCGTGGGGGTACGCAATGTGGAACCGTGCAGGTTCGTTTGGGAACGCAAAGGGCAACCGTGCGGGTTCATGGGGGAACGCAAAGGGCAACCGTGCGGGTTCGTGGGGGAACGCAAAGAGGAACGGTGCGGGTTCGCGGGGGAACGCGAAGAGCAAGGGTGCGGGTTCGTGGGGGAACGCAAAGAGCAAGGGGGCGGGTTCTTGGGGAACGCAAAGAGCAGCCGTGCGGGTTCGTGGGGGAACGCAAAGAGGAACAGTGCGGGTTCGTGGGAGAACGCAAAGAGCAGCCGTGTGGGTTCGTGGGGGAACGCAAAGAGCAGCCGTGCGGGTTCGTGGGGGAACGCAAAGAGAAACCGTGCGGGTTCGTGGGGGAACGCAAAGAGCAGCCGTGCGGGTTCGTGGGGGAACGCAAAGAGGAACCGTGCGGGTTCGTGGGGGAACGCAAAGAGCAACCGTGCGGGTTCGTGGGGGAACGCAAAGAGCAAGGGTGCGGGTTCGTGGGGGAACGCAAAGAGCAAGGGTGCGGGTTCGTGGGGGAACGCAAAGAGCAACCGTGCGGGTCCATGGAGGAACGCAAAAAGCAAGGTGGCGGGTTCGTGGGGGAACGCAAAGAGCAACCGTGCGGGTTTGTGGGGGAACGCAAATAGCAACCGTGCGGGTTCGTGGGGGAACGCAAAGAGCAACCGTGCGGGTTCGTGGGGGAACGCAAAGAGAAACCGTGCGGGTTCGTGGGGGAACGCAAAGAGCAGCCGTGCGGGTTCGTGGGGGAACGCAAAGAGGAACCGTGCGGGTTCGTGGGGGAACGCAAAGAGCAACCGTGCGGGTTCGTGGGGGAACGCAAAGAGCAAGGGTGCGGGTTCGTGGGGGAACGCAAAGAGCAAGGGTGCGGGTTCGTGGGGGAACGCAAAGAGCAACCGTGCGGGTCCATGGAGGAACGCAAAAAGCAAGGTGGCGGGTTCGTGGGGGAACGCAAAGAGCAACCGTGCGGGTTTGTGGGGGAACGCAAATAGCAACCGTGCGGGTTCGTGGGGGAACGCAAAGAGCAACCGTGCGGGTTCGTGGGGGAACGCAAAGAGGAACCGTGCGGGTTCGAGGGGGAACGCAAAGAGGAACCGTGCGGGTTCGTGGGGGAACGCAAAGAGCAACCGTGCGGGTTCGTGGTGGAACGCAAAGAGCAAGGGGGCGGGTTCGTGGGGGAACGCAAAGAGGAACCGTGCGGGTTTGTGGGGGAACGCAAAGAGCAACCGTGCGGGTTCGTGGGGGAACGCAAAGAGCAAGGGTACGGGTTCGTGGGGGAACGCAAAGAGCAAGGGGGCGGGTTCGTGGGGGAACGGAAAGAGCAAGGGTGCGGGTTCGTGGGGGAACGCAAAGAGCAAGGGTGCGGGTTCGTGGTGGAACGCAAAGAGCAACCGTGCGGGTTCGTGGGGGAACGCAAAGAGCAACCGTGCGGGTTCGTGGGGGAACGCAAAGAGCAACCGTGCGGGTTCGTGGGGGAGCGGAAAGAGAAACCGTGCGGGTTCGTGGGGGAGCGGAAAGAGAAACCGTGCGTGTTCTTGGGGGAACGCAAAGAGCAAGGGTACGGGTTCGTGGGGGAACGCAAAGAGGAACCGTGCGGGTTCGTGTGGGAACGCGAAGAGGAACCGTGCGGGTTCGTGGGGGAACGCAAAGAGGAACCGTGCGAGTTCGTGGGGGAACGCGAAGAGGAACCGTGCGGGTTCGTGGGTGAACGCGAAGAGCAAGGGTGCGAGTTCGTGTGGGAACGCAAAGAGCAAGGGGGCGGGTTCGTGGGGGAACGCAAAGAGGAACCGTGCGGGTTCGTGGGGGAACGCAAAGAGCAACCGTGCGGGTTCGTGGGGGAACGCAAAGAGCAGCCGTGCGGGTTCGTGGGGGAACGCAAAGAGCAAGGGTGCGGGTTCGTGGGGGAACGCAAAGAGCAAGGGTGCGGGTTCGTGGGGGAACGCAAAGAGCAACCGTGCCGGTTCGTGGGGGAACGCAAAGAGCAACCGTGCGGGTTCGTGGGGGAATGCAAAGAGCAAGGGTGCGGGTTCGTGGGGGAACGCAACAAACAAGGGTGCGGGTTCGTAGGGGAACGCAAGGAGCAAGGGTGCGGGTTCGTGGGGGAACGCAAAGAGCAAGGGGGCGGGTTCTTGTGGAACGCAAAGAGCAGACGTGCGGGTTCGTGGGGGAACGCAAAGAGGAACCGTGCGGGTTCGTGGGAGAACGCAAAGAGGAACCGTGCGGGTTCGTGGGGGAACGCAAAGAGCAACCGTGCGGGTTCGTGGGGGAACGCAAAGAGCAACCGTGCGGGTTCGTGGGGGAACGCAAAGAGCAGCCGTGCGGGTTCGTGGGGGAACGCAAAGAGCAACCGTGCGGGTTCGTGGGGGAACGCAAAGAGCAGCCGTGCGGGTTCGTGGGGGAACGCAAAGAGCAGCCGTGCGGGTTCGTGGGGGAACGCAAAGAGGAACCGTGCGGGTTCGTGGGGGAACGCAAAGAGCAACCGTGCGGGTTCGTGGGGGAACGCAAAGAGCAACCGTGCGGGTTTGTGGGGGAACGCAAAGAGCAAGGGTGCGGGTTCGTGGGGGAACGCAAAGAGCAAGGGTGCGGGTTCGTGGGGGAACGCAAAGAGCAACCGTGCGGGTTTGTGGGGGAACGCAAAGAGCAAGGGGGCGGGTTCGTGGGGGAACGCAAAGAGCAACCGTGCGGGTTCGTGGTGGAACGCAAAGAGCAAGGGGGCGGGTTCGTGGGGGAACGCAAAGAGCAACCGTGCGGGTTCGTGGGGGAACGCAAAGAGGAACCGTGCGGGTTCGTGGGGGAACGCAAAGAGGAACCATGCGGGTTCGTGGGGGAACGCAAAGAGCAACCGTGCGGGTTCGTGGGGGAACGCAAAGAGCAAGGGGGCGGGTTCGTGGGGGAACGCAAAGAGCAACCGTGCGGGTTTGTGGGGGAACACAAAGAGCAGCCGTGCAAGTTCGTGGGGGAACGCAAAGAGGAACAGTGCGGGTTCGTGGGGGAACGCAAAGAGGAACCGTGCGGGTTCGTGGGGGAACGCAAAGAGCAAGGGTACGGGTTCGTGGGGGAACGCAAAGAGCAACCGTGCGGGTTCGTGGGGGAACGCAAAGAGCAAGGGTGCGGGTTCGTGGGGGAACGCAAAGAGCAAGGGTGCGGGTTCGTGGGGGAACGCAAAGAGCAAGGGTGCGGGTTCGTGGGGGAACGCAAAGAGCAACCGTGCGGGTTCGTGGGGGAACGCAAAGAGCAACCGTGCGGGTTCGTGGGGGAGCGGAAAGAGAAACCGTGCGTGTTCTTGGGGGAACGCAAAGAGCAAGGGTGCGGGTTCGTGGGGGAACGCAAAGAGGAACCGTGCGGGTTCGTGTGGGAACGCGAAGAGTAACCGTGCGGGTTCGTGGGGGAACGCAAAGAGGAACCGTGCGAGTTCGTGGGGGAACGCGAAGAGGAACCGTGCGGGTTCGTGGGTGAACGCAAAGAGCAAGGGTGCGAGTTCGTGTGGGAACGCAAAGAGCATGGGGGCGGGTTCGTGGGGGAACGCAAAGAGGAATCGTGCGGGTTCGTGGGGGAACGCAAAGAGCAAGGGTGCGAGTTCGTGTGGGAACGCAAAGAGCAAGGGGGCGGGGTCGTGGGGGAACGCAAAGAGCAACCGTGCGGGTTCGTGGGGGTACGCAAAGTGGAACCGTGCAGGTTCGTGTTGGAACGCAAAGGGCAACCGTGCGGGTTCATGGGGGAACGCAAAGGGCAACCGTGCGGGTTCGTGGGGGAACGCAAAGAGGAACGGTGCGGGTTCGCGGGGGAACGCGAAGAGCAAGGGTGCGGGTTTGTGGGGGAACGCAAAGAGCAAGGGGGCGGGTTCTTGGGGAACGCAAAGAGCAGCCGTGCGGGTTCGTGGGGGAACGCAAAGAGGAACAGTGCGGGTTCGTGGGAGAACGCAAAGAGCAGCCGTGTGGGTTCGTGGGGGAACGCAAAGAGCAACCGTGCGGGTTCGTGGGGGAACGCAAAGAGAAACCGTGCGGGTTCGTGGGGGAACGCAAAGAGCAGCCGTGCGGGTTCGTGGGGGAACGCAAAGAGCAGCCGTGCGGGTTCGTGGAGGAACGCTAAGAGGAACCGTGCGGGTTCGTGGGGGAACGCAAAGAGCAACCGTGCGGGTTCGTGGGGAACGCAAAGAGCAAGGGTGCGGGTTCGTGGGGAACGCAAAAAGCAAGGGGGCGGGTTCGTGGGGGAACGCAAAGAGCAACCGTGCGGGTTTGTGGGGGAACGCAAAGAGCAAGGGTGCGGGTTCGTGGGGGAAAGCAAAGAGCAACCGTGCGGGTTCGTGGTGGAACGCAAAGAGCAAGGGGGCGGGTTCGTGGGGGAACGCAAAGAGCAACCGTGCGGGTTCGTGGGGGAACGCAAAGAGGAACCGTGCGGGTTCGTGGGGGAACGCAAAGAGGAACCATGCGGGTTCGTGGGGGAACGCAAAGAGCAACCGTGCGGGTTCGTGGGGGAACGCAAAGAGCAAGGGGGCGGGTTCGTGGGTGAACGCAAAGAGCAACCGTGCGGGTTTGTGGGGAACGCAAAGAGCAACCGTGCGGTTTCGTGGGGGAACGCAAAGAGCAGCCGTGCGGGTTCGTGGGGGAACGCAAAGAGCAGCCGTGCGGGTTCGTGGGGGAACGCAAAGAGCAAGGGTACGGGTTCGTGGGGGAACGCAAAGAGCAAGGGGGCGGGTTCGTGGGGAACGCAAAGAGCAACCGTGCGGGTTCGTGGGGGAACGTAAAGAGCAAGGGTGCGGGTTCGTGGGGGAACGCAAAGAGCAAGGGTGCGGGTTCGTGGGGGAACGCAAAGAGCAAGGGTGCGGGTTCGTGGTGGAACGCAAAGAGCAGCCGTGCGGGTTCGTGGGGAACGCAAAGAGGAACCGTGCGGGTTCGTGGGAGAACGCAAAGAGCAGCCGTGTGGGTTCGTGGGGAACGCAAAGAGCAGCCGTGCGGGTTCGTGGGGGAACGCAAAGAGAAACCGTGCGGTTTCGTGGGGGAACGCAAAGAGCAGCCGTACGGGTTCGTGGGGGAACGCAAAGAGGAACCGTGCGGGTTCGTGGGGGAACGCAAAGAGCAACCGTGCGGATTCGTGGGGGAACGCAAAGAGCAACCGTGCGGGTTCGTGGGGCAACGCAAAGAGGAAGGGTGCGGGTTCGTGGGGGAACGAAAAGAGCAACCGTGCGGGTCCGTGGAGGAACGCAAAAAGCAAGGGGGCGGGTTCGTGGGGAACGCAAAGAGCAACCGTGCGGGTTTGTGGGGAACGCAAATAGCAACCGTGCGGGTTCGTGGGGGAACGCAAAGAGCAACCGTGCGGGTTCGTGGGGGAACGCAAAGAGGAACCGTGCGGGTTCGTGGGGGAACGCAAAGAGGAACCGTGCGGGTTCGTGGGGGAACGCAAAGAGCAACCGTGCGGGTTCGTGGTGGAACGCAAAGAGCAAGGGGGCGGGTTCGTGGGGGAACGCAAAGAGCAAGGGTGCGGGTTCGTGGGGGAACGCAAAGAGCAACCGTGCGGGTTCGTGGGGGAACGCAAAGAGCAACCGTGCGGGTTCGTGGGGGAACGCAAAGAGCAACCGTGCGGGTTCGTGGGGGAGCGGAAAGAGAAACCGTGCGGGTTCGTGGGGAGCGGAAAGAGAAACCGTGCGTGTTCTTGGGGGAACGCAAAGAGCAAGGGTGCGGGTTCGTGGGGAACGCAAAGAGGAACCGTGCGGGTTCGTGTGGGAACGCGAAGAGGAACCGTGCGGGTTCGTGGGGGAACGCAAAGAGGAACCGTGCGAGTTCGTGGGGGAACGCGAAGAGGAACCGTGCGGGTTCGTGGGTGAACGCAAAGAGCAAGGGTGCGAGTTCGTGTGGGAACGCAAAGAGCAAGGGGGCGGGTTCGTGGGGGAACGCAAAGAGGAACCGTGCGGGTTCGTGGGGGAACGCAAAGAGCAGCCGTGCGGGTTCGTGGGGAACGCAAAGAGCAAGGGGGCGGGTTCGTGGGGGAACGCAAAGAGCAAGGGTGCGGGTTCGTGGGGGAACGCAAAGAGCAACCGTGCCGGTTCGTGGGGGAACGCAAAGAGCAACCGTGCGGGTTCGTGGGGGAATGCAAAGAGCAAGGGTGCGGGTTCGTGGGGGAACGCAACAAACAAGGGTGCGGACTCGTGGGGGAACGCAAGGAGCAAGGGTGCGGGTTCGTGGGGGAACGCAAAGAGCAAGGGGGCGGGTTCTTGGGGAACGCAAAGAGCAGACGTGCGGGTTCGTGGGGGAACGCAAAGAGGAACCGTGCGGGTTCGTGGGAGAACGCAAAGAGGAACCGTGCGGGTTCGTGGGGGAACGCAAAGAGCAACCGTGCGGGTTCGTGGGGGAACGCAAAGAGCAACCGTGCGGGTTCGTGGGGGAACGCAAAGATCAGCCGTGCGGGTTCGTGGGGGAACGCAAAGAGCAACCGTGCGGGTTCGTGGGGGAACGCAAAGAGAAGCCGTGCGGGTTCGTGGGGGAACGCAAAGAGCAGCCGTGCGGGTTCGTGGGGGAACGCAAAGAGGAACCGTGCGGGTTCGTGGGGGAACGCAAAGAGCAACCGTGCGGGTTCGTGGGGAACGCAAAGAGCAACCGTGCGGGTTTGTGGGGGAACGCAAAGAGTAAGGGTGCGGGTTCGTGGGGGAACGCAAAGAGCAAGGGTGCGGGTTCGTGGTGGAACGCAAAGAGCAAGGGGGCGGGTTCGTGGGGGAACGCAAAGAGCAACCGTGCGGGTTCGTGGGGGAACGCAAAGAGGAACCGTGCGGGTTCGTGGGGGAACGCAAAGAGGAACCATGCGGGTTCGTGGGGAAACGCAAAGAGCAACCGTGCGGGTTCGTGGGGGAACGCAAAGCCAAGGGGGCGGGTTCGTGGGGGAACGCAAAGAGCAACCGTGCGGGTTTGTGGGGGAACACAAAGAGCAGCCGTGCGGGTTCGTGGGGGAACGCAAAGAGGAACAGTGCGGGTTCGTGGGGGAACGCAAAGAGGAACCGTGCGGGTTCGTGGGGGAACGCAAAGAGCAAGGGTACGGGTTCGTGGGGGAACGCAAAGAGCAAGGGTGCGGGTTCGTGGGGGAACGCAAAGAGCAAGGGTGCGGTTCGTGGGGGAACGCAAAGAGCAAGGGTGCGGGTTCGTGGGGTAACGCAAAGAGCAACCGTGCGGGTTCGTGGGGGAACGCAAAGAGCAACCGTGCGGGTTCGTGGGGGAGCGGAAAGAGAAACCGTGCGTGTTCTTGGGGAACGCAAAGAGCAAGGGTGCGGGTTCGTGGGGGAACGCAAAGAGGAACCGTGCGGGTTCGTGTGGGAACGCGAAGAGGAACCGTGCGGGTTCGTGGGGGAACGCAAAGAGGAACCGTGCGAGGTCGTGGGGGAACGCGAAGAGGAACCGTGCGGGTTCGTGGGTGAACGCAAAGAGCAAGGGTGCGAGTTCGTGTGGAACGCAAAGAGCAAGGGGGCGGGTTCGTGGGGGAACGCAAAGAGGAACCGTGCGGGTTCGTGGGGGAACGCAAAGAGCAACCGTGCGGGTTCGTGGGGGAACGCAAAGAGCAACCGTGCGGGTTTGTGGGGGAACGCAAAGAGCAACCGTGCGGGTTCGTGGGGGAACGCAAAGAGCAACCGTGCGGGTTCGTGGTGGAACGCAAAGAGCAAGGGTGCGGGTTCGTGGGGGAACGCAAAGAGACAGGGTGCAGGTTCGTGGGGGAATGCAAAGAGAAACCGTGTGGTTTCGTGGGGGAACGCAAAGAGAAACCGTGCGGGTTCGTGGGGGAACACAAAGAGACAGGGTGCGGGTTCGTGGGGGAACGCAAAGAGCAACCGTGCGGGTTCGTAAGGGAACGCAAAGAGCAACCGTGCGGGTTCGTGGTAGAACGCAAAGAGGAACCGTGCAGGTTCGTGGGGGAACGCAAAGAGGAACCGTGCTAGTTCGTGGGGGAACGCAAAGAGCAACCGTGCAGGTTCGTGGGGGAACGCAAAGAGCAACCGTGCGGGTTCGTGGGGGAACGCAAAGAGCAACCGTGCGGGTTCGTGGGGGAACGCAAAGAGCAACCGTGCGGGTTCGTGGGGGAACGCAAAGAGCAACCGTGCGGGTTCGTGGGGGAACGCAAAGAGCAACCGTGCGGGTTCGTGGGGGAACGCAAAGAGCAACCGTGCGGGTTCGTGGGGGAATACAAAGAGCAAGGGTGCGGGTTCCTGGGGGAACGCAAAGAGCAGCCGTGCGGGTTCGTGGGGGAACGCAAAGAGGAACCGTACGGGTTCGTGGGGGAACGCAAAGAGCAAGGGTGCGGGTTCGTGGGGGAACGCAAAGTGCAACCGTGCGGATTCGTGGTGGAACGCAAAGAGCAACCGTACGGGTTCGTGGGGGAACGCAAAGAGCAGCCGTGCGGGTTCGTGGGGGAACGGAAAGAGGAACCGTGCGGGTTCGTGGTGGAACGCAAAGAGCAACCGTGCAGGTTCGTGGGGGAACGCAAAGAGAAAGGGTGCGGTTTCGTGGGGAACGCAAAGAGAAAGGGTGCGGGTTCGTGAGGGAACGCAAAGAGCAAGGGTGCTGGTTCGTGGGGGAACGCAAAGAGGAACCGTGCGAGTTCGTGGGGGAACGCAAAGAGGAACCGTGCGGGTTCGTGGGGGAACGCAAAGAGCAAGGGTGCGGGTTCGTGGGGGAACGCAAAGAGAAACCGTGCGGGTTCGTGGGGGAACGCAAATAGCAACCGTGCGGGTTCGTGGTGGAACGCAAAGAGCAAGGGGGCGGGTTCGTGGGGAAACGCAAAGAGCAACCGTGCGGATTCGTGGGGGAACGCAAAGAGCAGCCGTGTGGGTTCGTGGGGGAACGCAAAGAGCAGCCGTGCGGGTTCGTGGGGGAACGCAAAGAGCAACCGTGCGGGTTCGTGGGGGAACGCAAAGAGCAAGGGTGCGCGTTCGTGGGGGAACGCAAAGAGAAACCGTGCGGGTTCGTGGGGGAACGCAAAGAGCAACCGTGCGGGTTCGTGGTGGAACGCAAAGAGCAAGGGGGCGGGTTCGTGGGGGAACGCAAAGAGCAACCGTGCGGGTTCGTGGGGGAACGCAAAGAGCAGCCATGTGGGTTCGTGGGGGAACGCAAAGAGCAGCCGTGCGGGTTTGTGGGGGAACGCAAAGAGCAACCGTGCGGGTTCGTGGTGGAACGCAAAGAGCAAGGGGGCGGGTTCGTGGGGGAACGCAAAGGGCAACCGTGCGGGTTCGTGGGGGAACGCAAAGAGCAACCGTGCGGGTTCGTGGTGGAACGCAAAGAGCAACCGTGCGGGTTCGTGGGGGAACGCAAAGAGGAACCGTGCGGGTTCGTGGGGGAACGCAAAGAGGAACCGTGCGGGTTCGTGGGGGAACGCAAAGAGCAACCGTGCGGGTTCGTGGTGGAACGCAAAGAGCAAGGGGGCGGGTTCGTGGGGGAACGCAAAGAGCAACCGTGCGGGTTTGTGGGGGAACGCAAAGAGCAACCGTGCGGGTTCGTGGGGGAACGCAAAGAGCAAGGGTGCGGGTTCGTGGGGGAACGCAAAGAGGAACCATGCGGGTTCGTGGGGGAACGCAAAGAGCAAGGGTGCGGGTTCGTGGGGGAACGCAAAGAGCAACCGTGCGGGTTCGTGGGGGAACGCAAAGAGTAAGGGTGCGGGTTCGTGGGGGAACGCAAAGAGCAACCATGCGGGTTCGTGGGGGAACACAAAGAGAAACTGTGCGGGTTCGTGGGGGAACGCAAAGAGACAGGGTGCGGGTTCGTGGGGGAACGCAAAGAGCAACCGTGCGGGTTCGTGGGGGAACGCAAAGAGCAACCGTGCAGGTTCGTGGGGGAACGCAAAGAGGAACCGTGCTAGTTCGTGGGGGAACGCAAAGAGCAACCGTGCGGGTTCGTGGTGGAACGCAAAGAGCAATTGTGCGGGTTCGTGGGGGAACGCAAATAGCAACCGTGCGGGTTCGTGGGGGAACGCAAAGAGCAACCGTGCGGGTTCGTGGGGGAACGCAAAGAGGAACCGTGCGGGTTCGTGGGGGAACGCAAAGAGCAACCGTGCGGGTTCGTGGGGGAACGCAAAGAGTAAGGGTGCGGGTTCGTGGGGGAACGCAAAGAGCAACCATGCGGGTTCGTGGGGGAACTCAAAGAGTAACCGTGCGGGTTCGTGGGAGAACGCAAAGAGCAAGGGTGCGGGTTCGTGTTCGAACACAAAGAGGAACCGTGCGGGTTCGTGGGGGAACGCAAAGAGCAGCCGTGCGGGTTCGTGAGGGAACGCAAAGAGCAGCCGTGCGGGTTCGTGGGGGAACGCAAAGAGCAACCGTGCAGGTTCGTGGGAGAACGCAAAGAGCAACCGTGCGGGTTCGTGGGGGAACGCAAAGAGCAACCGTGCGGGTTCGTGGGGGAACGCAAAGAGCAACCGTGCGGGTTCGTGGGGGAACGCAAAGAGACAGGGTGCAGGTTCGTGGGGGAACGCAAAGAGAAACCGTGCGGGTTCGTGGGGGAACGCAATGAGAAACCGTGCGGGTTCGTGGGGGAACACAAAGAGACAGGGTGCGGGTTCGTGGGGGAACGCAAAGAGCAACCGTGCGGGTTCGTAAGGGAACGCAAAGAGCAACCGTGCAGGTTCGTTGGGGAACGCAAAGAGGAACCGTGCAGGTTCGTGGGGGAACGCAAAGAGGAACCGTGCTAGTTCGTGGGGGAACGCAAAGAGCAACCGTGCGGGTTCGTGGGGGAACGCAAAGAGCAACCGTGCGGGTTCGTGGGGGAACGCAAAGAGCAACCGTGCGGGTTCGTGGGGGAACGCAAAGAGCAACCGTGCAGGTTCGTGGGGGAACGCAAAGAGCAACCGTGCGGGTTCGTGGGGGAACGCAAAGAGCAACCGTGCGGGTTCGTGGGGGAACGCAAAGAGAAAGGGTGCGGGTTCGTGAGGGAACGCAAAGAGCAAGGGTGCTGGTTCGTGGGGGAACGCAAAGAGGAACCGTGCGAGTTCGTGGGGGAACGCAAAGAGGAACCGTGCGGGTTCGTGGGGGAACGCAAAGAGCAAGGGTGCGGGTTCGTGGGGGAACGCAAAGAGAAACCGTGCGGGTTCGTGGGGGAACGCAAAGAGCAACCGTGCGGGTTCGTGGTGGAACGCAAAGAGCAAGGGGGCGGGTTCGTGGGGGAACGCAAAGAGCAACCGTGCGGGTTCGTGGGGGAACGCAAAGAGCAACCGTGCGGGTTCGTGGGGGAACGCAAAGAGCAACCGTGCGGGTTCGTGGGGGAACGCAAAGAGCAAGGGTGCGGGTTCGTGGGGGAACGCAAAAAGCAAGGGGGCGGGTTCGTGGGGGAACGCAAAGAGCAACCGTGCGGGTTTGTGGGGGAACGCAAAGAGCAAGGGTGCGGGTTCGTGGGGGAACGCAAAGAGCAACCGTGCGGGTTCGTGGTGGAACGCAAAGAGCAAGGGGGCGGGTTCGTGGGGGAACGCAAACAGCAACCGTGCGGGTTCGTGGGGGAACGCAAAGAGGAACCGTGCGGGTTCGTGGGGGAACGCAAAGAGGAACCATGCGGGTTCGTGGGGGAACGCAAAGAGCAACCGTGCGGGTTCGTGGGGGAACACAAAGAGCAAGGGGGCGGGTTCGTGGGGGAACGCAAAGAGCAACCGTGCGGGTTCGTGGGGGAACGCAAAGAGCAACCGTGCGGGTTCGTGGGGGAACGCAAAGAGCAGCCGTGCGGGTTCGTGGGGGAACGCAAAGAGCAGCCGTGCGGGTTCGTGGGGGAACGCAAAGAGCAAGGGTACGGGTTCGTGGGGGAACGCAAAGAGCAAGGGGGGCGGGTTCGTGGGGGAACGCAAAGAGCAAGGGTGCGGGTTCGTGGGGGAACGCAAAGAGCAAGGGTGCGGGTTCGTGGGGAACGCAAAGAGCAAGGGTGCGGGTTCGTGGGGAACGCAACAAACAAGGGTGCGGGTTCGTGGGGGAACGCAAGGAGCAAGGGTGCGGGTTCGTGGGGGAACGCAAAGAGCAAGGGGGCGGGTTCTTGGGGAACGCAAAGAGCAGCCGTGAGGGTTCGTGGGGGAACGCAAAGAGGAACCGTGCGGGTTCGTGGGGAGAACGCAAAGAGGAACCGTGCGGGTTCGTGGGGGAACGCAAAGAGCAACCGTGCGGGTTCGTGGGGGAACGCAAAGAGCAACCGTGCGGGTTCGTGGGGGAACGCAAATAGCAGCCGTGCGGGTTCGTGGGGGAACGCAAAGAGCAACCGTGCGGGTTCGTGGGGAACGCAAAGAGCAGCCGTGCGGGTTCGTGGGGGAACGCAAAGAGCAGCCGTGCGGGTTCGTGGGGGAACGCAAAGAGGAACCGTGCGGGTTCGTGGGGGAACGCAAAGAGCACCGTGCGGGTTCGTGGGGGAACGCAAAGAGCAACCCTGCGGGTTTTGTGGGGGAACGCAAAGAGCAAGGGTGCGGGTTCGTGGGGGAACGCAAAGAGCAAGGGTGCGGGTTCGTGGTGGAACGCAAAGAGCAGCCGTGCGGGTTCGTGGGGGAACGCAAAGAGGAACCGTGCGGGTTCGTGGGGGAACGCAAAGAGCAAGGGTACGGGTTCGTGGGGGAACGCAAAAGAGCAAGGGGGCGGGTTCGTGGGGGAACGCAAAGAGCAAGGGTGCGGGTTCGTGGGGGAACCGCAAAGAGCAAGGGTGCGGGTTCGTGGGGGAACGCAAAGAGCAAGGGTGCGGGTTCGTGGGGGTAACGCAAAGAGCAAGGGTGCGGGTTCGTGGGGGAACGCAAAGAGCAACCGTGCGGGTTCGTGGGGAGCGGAAAGAGAAACCGTGCGTGTTCTTGGGGGAACGCAAAGAGCAAGGGTGCGGGTTCGTGGGGGAACGCAAAGAGGAACCGTGCGGGTTCGTGTGGGAACGCGAAGAGGAACCGTGCGGGTTCGTGGGGGAACGCAAAGAGGAACCGTGCGAGTTCGTGGGGAACGCAAAGAGCAACCGTGCGGGTTCTTGGGGAACGCAAAGAGCAAGGGTGCGGGTTCGTGGGGGAACGCAAAGAGAAAGGGTGCGGGTTCGTGGGGGAACGCAAAGAGCAACCGTGCGGGTCCATGGAGGAACGCAAAAAGCAAGGTGGCGGGTTCGTGGGGGAACGCAAAGAGCAACCGTGCGGGTTTGTGGGGGGAACGCAAATAGCAACCGTGCGGGTTCGTGGGGGAACGCAAAAGCAACCGTGCGGGTTCGTGGGGAACGCAAAGAGGAACCGTGCGGGTTCGTGGGGGAACGCAAAGAGGAACCGTGCGGGTTCGTGGGGGAACGCAAAGAGCAACCGTGCGGGTTCGTGGTGGAACGCAAAGAGCAAGGGGGCGGGTTCGTGGGGGAACGCAAAGAGCAACCGTGCGGGTTTGTGGGGGAACGCAAAGAGCAACCGTGCGGGTTCGTGGGGGAACGCAAAGAGCAAGGGTACGGGTTCGTGGGGGGAACGCAAAGAGCAAGGGGGCGGGTTCGTGGGGGAACGCAAAGAGCAAGGGGGCGGGGTCGTGGGGGAACGCAAAGAGCAA